>JASANF010016490.1:0-54099 GCA_030248245.1 Trissonchulus sp. WLG1_4 | reverse complement strand
TGAGTAGCTATGTTACCTAAATGTTTAAAGTACAGATAACGAAGTTAGCAAATTGTTTAAAGTGTGGATGACTAAATAGTTGTAAGTATAAGTAGTTTCGATAAAATAAACTGGTGCAACTTTATACTATGAGTTAGCTAACAGTTTAAAGCATGAGTAGCTATATTAGCTAAAAAATCCAAGTACCGATAGCCAACATTTAGCTAATCGTTTAAGGTATAGGTAGCTAAGTTAGCCAACTGTTTAAAGTGTGGGTAGCTAAGTCAAGTCAACTTATAGTTTAAAGTGGTAGTAGCTAAGTTGGCTCATAGTTTAAAGTATAGGTAGCTCTACTAGCTGATAGGTTAAAGTATGGGTAGCTAAAAAACCTGTTAGTTTTAAGTACGGGCAGCTAAGTGAGAACAAACTGATGTCACGTTAAACCATGAGTTAGCAGTAGCTATACTAGCTGATAGGTTAAAGTATGGGTATTTAAAATAGCTAGTAGTTTAACGCTGTTAAGTTAAAGTAAACTTGTGCAATTTTTCAACATGAGTTAGCTAATAGTTTAAAGTATAAGTAGCTAAGTTAGCCAACTGTTTAAAGTGTGAGTAGCTAAGTCAGCTAATAGTTTAAAGTATGAGTACCTAAGTTGACTCATAGTTTAAAGCATAGTTAGCTCTGCTAGCTAATAAGTTAAAGTATGCGTAGCTAAAATAGCTAGTAGTTGAAAGTGTGGGCAGCTAAATTAGAATTGACTGATGTTACGTTCCGCTATTAGTTAGCTAACAGTTTAAGGTATAGGTAGCTAAGTTAGCCAATTGTTTAAAGTGTGTGTAGCTAAGTCAGCTAATAGTTTAAAGTAAACGTAGCTAAATTGGTTAACAGTACTGTATAGGTAGCTAAGCTAAACTAAACTAGTGCAACTTTACAACATGAGTTAGCTAATAGTTTAAAGTAGAGGTAGCTACGTTAACCAACTGTTTAAATTATGGATAGTTTTGCTGGTGTAACTTTAGACTACGAGTTAGCTAACAGTTTAAAGTATAGGTAGCTAAATTAACTAAAATTTAAAGTACGGATAGCTAAAAATTAACTAATAGTTTAAAGTATGGGTAGCTAAGCTAACTAATGTTTTAAAGTATGGGTAATTAAAAATTAGCTAACAGTTTAAAGTATGTTTAGCTATACTAGCTGATAGTTTAAAGAATGGTTAGTTGAGTTAGCTACTGCTTTAAAGTATGGGTAGCTAAAAATTAGCTAATGTTTTAAAGTATGGAGCTATAAATTAACTAATAGTTTAAAGTATGGGTAGCTAAAATTTAGCTAATGTTTTAACGTATAGGTAGCTATACTAGCTAAGTCTTAGCTGGGTCGCTAAGTTAGCTATTAGTTTAAAGTATGAGTCGCTAATTTGGCTCAGAGTGAGGTATGGCTAGCTAAGTTAGAATAAACCGATGTTACTTTAGTTAGCTAACAGTATACAGTATAGGAAGCTAAATTAGCTAAAACTTTAAAGTACTATTAGCTAAGTTAGCTAATTTTTTAAAGTATGGGTAGGTACAAGTTCGCTAATAGTTTAAAGTATGAGTAGCTATGTTACCTAAATGTTTAAAGTATAGATAACGAAGTTAGCAAATTGTTTAAAGTGTGGATGACTAAATAGTTGTAAGTATAAGTAGTTTCGATAAAATAAACTGGTGCAACTTTACACTATGAGTTAGCTAACAGTTTAAAGCATGAGTAGCTATATTAGCTAAAAGTTCAAAGTACCGATAGCCAACATTTAGCTAATCGTTTAAGGTATAGGTAGCTAAGATAGCTAACTGTTTAAAGTGTAGGTAGCTAAGTCAACTTATAGTTTAAAGTGGTAGTAACTAAGTTGGTTCATAGTTTAAAGTATTGGTAGCTCTGCTAGCTGATAATTTAAAGCATGGGTAGCTAAAATAGCTAGTAGTTTAAAGTATGGGCAGCTAAGTTAGAACAAACTGATGTTACGTTACACCATGAGTTAACTAACAGTTTAAAGTATAGGTAGCTAAGTTAGCCAACTGTTTAAAGTTTGGCTAGCTAAGTCAGCTATTAGTTTAAAGTATGGGTAGCTAAGTTGGCTCATAGTCTACAGTATTGGTAGCTCTACTAGTTAGCTAAAAGTATAAAGTACCGATAGCTAAATTTAGCTAATAGTTTAAGGTATAGGTACCTACGTTGGCCAACTGTTTAAGGTTTGGGTTACTATGTCAGCTGTTAGTTTATAGTATGGGTAGATAAGCTGACTAATATTTGAAAGCATAGGTACATAGCACTACTAGATGACAGGTCAAAGTATGGGTAGATAAGGTAAATAACCTATTAGTTTAAACAACGGGCAGCTATGTTAGAACAAACTGATGTTACGTTACACCATGAGTTACAAGTAGCTATACTAGCTGATAGATTAATATATGGATAGCTAAAATAGCTAGTAGTTTAAAATACGGGCATCTAAGTTAAAATAAACATGTGCAACTTTACAACATAAGTTAGCTAAAAGTTTAAAGTACGGGTAGCTAAAAATTAACTAATAGTTAAAAGCATGGGTAGCTAAGCTAGCTAATGTTTTAAAGTATGGGTAGCTCTACTAAATGATAGTTCAACGTATGGGTAGCCAAAATAGCTAGTAGTTTAAAGTACGGACAGTTAAGTTAAAATAAACTTCTGCAACTTTACAACGAGTTAGTTAATAGTTTAAAGTATAGGTAGCTAAGTTAGCTAACTGTTTAAAGTGTAGGTAGCTAAGTCAACTTATAGTTTAAAGTGGTAGCATCTAAGTTGCCTCATAGATTAAGGTATTGGTAGCTCTGCTAGCTGATAGGTTAAAATATGGGTAGCTAAAATAGCTAGTAGTATAAAGTATGGGCAGCTAAGTTAAAACAAACTAATGTTACTTTACACCATGAGTTAACTAACAGTTTAAAGTATAGGTAGCTAAATTAGCCAACTGTTTAAAGTGTGGGTAGCTAAGTTAGCTAATAGTTTAAAGTATGGGTAGCTAAGTTGGCTCATAGTCTACAGTATTGGTAGCTCTACTAGCTGATAGGTTAAAGTATGGGTAGTTAAAATAGCTAGTAGTATAAAGTGTAGGCAGCTTAGTTAGAACAAATGATACGTTACACCATGAGTTGACTAACAGTTTAAAGTATAGGTAGCTAAGTTAGCTAACAGTAGTGTATAGGTAGCTAAGCTAAAATAAACTTGTGCAACTTTACATGAGTTAGCTAATAGTTTAAAGTGGAGTTAGCTACGTTCACAAACTGAATAGGTATAGGTGTGTGAAGTATAGGTAGCTAAGTTTTTCTCAGATTGAGGTATGGGTAGCTAAGTTAGGATAAACCGATCTTACTTTACACCATCAGTTAGCTAACAGTATAAAGTATAGGAACGTAAATTAGCTAAAACTTTAAACTACGGTTAGCTAAGTTAGTTAATCTTTTAAAGTACGGGTAGCTATAAATTCGCTAATAGTTAAAGTATGAGTAGCTAAGTTAGCCAACAGTTTAAAGTACGGATCGCTAAAAACTAGCTAATAGTTCAAAGTACAGGTAGTAAAGCCAGCTAATGTTTTAAAGTATGCTTAGCTAAAAATTAGCTAATAGTTTAAAGTATATTTAGTTATACTAGCTGATAATTTAAAAAATGGGTAGCTAAGTTAGCTAGTAGTTTGAAGTATGAGTAGCTATAAATTAGCTAAAAGTTTAAAGTATGGGTAACTAAGTTAGGAAATTGTTTAAAATTTGGGCAACTAAGTTAGCTGATAAATTAAACTATATGAGTTCAACCAAAAACCTGGTGCACCTTTAATCCATCGGTTAGCTATTAGGTTAAACTACGGCTAATGCACTAATTAACAGTGAAGCATAAGTATCTATTCTGATTTATGGCCGTTTAGTCAGCAAAATTTCAAAACTGTCACGCCTCTAATTGTGTAGAACATCTGCTTGTGGACGTTGTATGACTATTTCGTAATTCTGCCCGCTGAACGGACACACAACTGTAAGTATGAATCGACCTTAACGTCTTATAGGAAACATTGACGGACCGACTGAAGGTAGTTTGTGGCTGTGACTGGCTCTGCCATTTTGGTGACCAACTCTTCCGACATTTCCACCGCTAGCCTCTGCAGTCTGAAACAAAAAACACTAACAAATGAAAGTCATAGCAAAAACTGCTTTATAAAAAAATAACATGCTTCATTTAGACAAAGTAAAACCGAACACTCATTCATAGTTCGTCTGTATTACGAGACAAGCTCCCTTCTCAAATAAGCTCTTCTGGTGAGTATTTCAGAGGAAATATTAAACGCGGCCATTATTTGCGGATAATTGATTTTCAATCCTAAGTTTTGACCACATTTACTGCTAAGTTGCTCCAAGGCCTTATTGGTAAACTATGAACAATTTTTAAAGTCGAGAACATTAAAAAAATAATGTCATGATTCAATTCTAACTTACAACAGTGGTTGAAAAAATACTGAGAAGGTTTGCAATGCTGAATTAATAGACAGTAATTCGAAGTTCGAAAAAAATGATAAAGCATTTTCTCAATAATTGTTTAATTTATAAAAATCTAAAACTGGGCTCGTCCATGAGGCGAAGCTCGTCCATGAGAGAAACCTACCCAAAAATACATTAGGACTTTCAGATTTTGATTGTACCTAGTATATAAGCGGCCCCTGACAGGTATAAAAACGAGCAAGAGTATCATGCCTACATTTTGTTACTGGGCTCAGTTAGTTGAGGATTAAACTAAGAGCGTTTTCACAAATTAATATTAACTGGCTTAGATCAACTAGATTAACTCCATAACTCAACATACGATTAACTTAAACTACTGCAAGCAACTGCAGATGACATGGTTTATCACTGACGATGACAATAATTATTCGACACTTCGTAATGAAATTATGTACATATCATGCACAGCGTAGGTTTAAAACCACGCTGTAATCAAACTGCCCTTGTGAAATCCACCCTGAATGTTTTGGTAACCTTAACCTTGATATGGGGTGTCCCCCACCAGAAATCAAGACAATTGAACGGGTTTATTCATCACCTAAAACCACGAAGAGAAAGCGGTTTTCCTACTATAGGCTCGTCGTGGCTAATTAACTAAAATTAGTGTTTGTGACCGGCCGCGTAAGGTTTGGCCGGAGCTGCCAAAGTTTTGTTATGTTATGCGGATTGTTATGCCGGCCTAATTCGGTCAATCGGTCGAATCTGGCTGGCCGGCAGGTGTTTTTATCCGGCCGGCCGGCCGGCCAATTTTGACCAGCCGGCCGGCGACGATCGGGCCAGCCGAAAATTCCGGCCTGTCACAAACACTAATAAAATAGGATATAAAAGTATGTCACCTCTAAATATAGTCAATCACATTTTGCAGTCTAAACTCTGGCTATATTTACCAAAACTAAACATTCGCTTACATGTCCACATCGATAGAATCACTCTGAGCACGAATTAACACAATAAAGTATACTAAATTGGTAATAATTCCAGTAATATTAGTCACTGTATACAATTTGTAAACCATTTTACTTTACAATCTGAAACAACCATATAGTATTACAAGAAAAGGCTAGCTATATTTGTTTTAAATCAGTGAAAACAGTTAATCCAAGTATAGCACTTTATTTTATATAACTAAAACTAATAATAAGCGCTATGGTATGGGCAAATATTACCTTAAAATAGCTACCTAAAGTTTGGAGTCAGTCAAGGATAATGACAAAGTTGCTGTGATCTGATTGGTTTAACTGAATGTAGCTTGCTGAATATGATTGGCTAATAGCGACTCAGGCTTCGGGATAATAATTTGACCAAAGCGTGTGATAGAGTCAGCTAACCGACGTTTTTGAGTCCAAATCAGATTGAAATTGTATAACGTAGCGTTTTTGCCTACAAAATTTAGTTCAGAACTGTTTTTATTTAGTCTGTACTCTTGGGCTAAGCACAATAAGAGTCAATTTTTACGTAAAAATAACATGAAATCATTAGTATGGTAAATTTATTCGCTACATGCAGTTGGTATAACGAAAATGAATGAATGAATGTTTATAGCTCAAAAACTAATTAACTACATAGTTCTCAAATTCTAATCATACAAAGGTAAAATTATTGCGGCAAATACTTGGAGTCAAAGCAACAGGACAAAGAAGAAAATTAGTGTAAAAACCCAAAAAATTTAAATTGAGTGAGCTAGGTTTTTCGTTGTTATTTAAGCGTCGAAGACTTCGAGCACTTCATAGCCGGAGCCGTAAGCTTTAAATTGGAAAGCATACACAAAACAGATGCCTGTGAAAAAGCTGGTCTCATACGTATATGTCTTCAGCGCTGGAGGCTGCAGAGCTATTAGGCTTGGAGTTGAAAATCAATACCGTAGGCTTCACTGGAAATACTGCATGGGAATAATAACAGCTCGTAGAAAACTGCCAATGCTTGAAATGTATTACATGTGTACCGCTAATATGTAACAATGATATGCAAATAAGAGGTGCAAGCAAAATCCACATCTTAATCTGGATTACGTTAACAAATTAAAAACTGTAACGATATCTCAAACTCAAATTCTCATAACAATCTGTGAACATTTCCGAAATTAGTTATATCTAATTATGTTTTATATCAGCAGCTCAAATTTTAAAATGTGACGCTTCATAGGCCCGTATTCACATACTAAGTGCTATTCACAAACTAACGCTAAGCGTTTGCTAAGCGCTAAGCGCTTAAGGGGGTAATTGCGTTTTTAGGTGTTTTTTTGCAAAGCCATAGCTCAGCGTATACAAACTCAAATCACAAGCGGTCTTTTGCATTAGGTAGAACAATATCTTTCCTAAATGTATGCCATGCATTGAAATTTAACCTGTGATATTGTTTCCAGTATAAGCGACTAAAGAAAGGTCCTTTCCCAAATATTAAAATTTTTTACAAAAAGTTTGCGCCACAGCTCTGAATCATACGCTTACCTGTTGGGGCTGAACGTTGGTAAGGTTTTTGACATGTTTAAAATCCCCAGGCATGTCCCCCACTTTTTTAATAACTAGTCAATTTACTGAGAAAATAGCTGAAAACCAAACGCACCGAAAATTTAAGATATTTTCTTGTAATTAAAACCCTCTAAAAATGTCCACAGGTGAAATTTCAAAAAAGTGAGAGACATGCCTGGGGATTTTGACCTTTACAATACTGTCCCAAAAATTTATGCTCAGGCGTCGCTTATAACTTGAGTACTGGTGGCGCAAAGTTTACATAGAAATCACAAAAACCTCGAAAACGCAACTACCACCTTAAGTATGTTTAGCATGTTAAAAGGTCAAGTTTGTGAATAACATTTAGCGCTTATGCGCGCTAACACTAAGTGTAAACACTAAGTTTAAGCGTTACACTTAGTATGTGAATACGGGCCATAAATTGGTATGCTTGTTATGTGGCAAAAGTAATGATACAAACGACCGATATGTGTGTGTGAACTGCTACTGATGTGCTGGCTTTGGCTTGTTTCATGTCACATATTTTGACCGCAACTGACTTGAATTTGAAATCATGATGGTGTATGGCTGGATTTCACAACGGTGGTTGACCCCTTGAAAATTGCGGTCAGACTGAAGCGGGGGGGGGGGGGGAATTATTTTCGATTCTAGTTCGCTGCCTACCCCATGTTTCAATAAAAATATGAAACCCCCATCGTCAGCTATACGGTATACGGTGACGGTCAGCCTGACTTCGCTTTGCGGTGTCATTTCGCTGGGTTTATTCTATGTTCAGACAAATTTTTAAACAAGGATGTCTTGTCTTCCCCATGTAGCTTTTATGGACCGGCCAAAAAAATTTTATGATACGTCTCCAATTCACTAAATTTGCCTAAAAATAAAAAATTCTCAATTTTTTTTCCTGGAAGCAGCCGTCCCCAGACCACTGTAAACTGCGCGACAAGTTACTAGTCAACTCAATCAAGTTTGTATGTTTTCACGACAAGTGTTGCTTAGAATTGGTTTTTCAATGCAAATATTATTTCAAAATTTTAAAAATGCTCCAGCTCCAGAAAACCAGCAATCCGAATTCCCTATAAATCACCATCTAAGACTTCGGAAGATATTCGGACAGATTTCGGACCTATTTATATGGTATTCGTAAAGTTTTCGGACGTTTTAATAAAAGTTCGGAAGTCTTAAGTTTGTCCGAAAAATTTGTAAATTATTTAACAAGTTTTTTAGCTAAAATTCGGATAAAATTTCAACATTTTTAATGTGTCTTAAATTTGTATAAATTTATTATAAAAACGTTTAGACAAATTTCGGATGAACGTGAAGGTGCCTAAAACTGATTGGTTATGGGCATTTACTGATGAACCAATCCACAGTGACATCTTAAGAATGTCTAAATTTTATCCGAATTTAATCCAAAAAGTTTTAGATTGTATTTATATTTTATAACTCATTTAAATAAGATTAAGACATCCAAACTAGGGATGGAAGTCTCGGTTTTTTTTCCGAGACCGAGACCGAGACCGAGACCGAGACCGAGACCACGAAACCGAGACTACCGAGACCGAGACCAAATTCCGAGACCGCCAAAACCGAGACTCTGGGTCATTTTTTGCCATTTTTTTACCTATTTGATGACTTTTTACAAGTTTTTAGGTAAATTTACAAGACCATGGTGAGACACCTTATGTACATATCAGGGATCGACCGGAGTTCCGGTTCCGGTTCCGGTTCCGGTACTTTTTGGTTCCGGTTCCGGTATTTTAAAAGTACCGGAACCGGAACCGGAACCACTATTTCTCTGACAAAGGATTTTGCTTTTAATTTTGTGTTGTTCGTCCATGAAAATTTTCCGATTTGCACCCAACTGACCACAATTGGCCTAAAAATCAAAATTTTCTTCAGATTTTGTTCTTGCGAGCCTTTTGCGACTCTGTAGCTAGTGTAGTCTTCGTCTTGTCTATTATTCTCTTTCATCAAAGCTCATGCGTTCAACATATTGTGTGCTGTACGCGTATATATAAATATTGCATACTTATACATGTACATATACTTTAAATACAAATACAAAATACAATACAAATTTAAATATACACTAGCTTAATACATTGTTATCGTTTGTGCTTTATTGTCTTAAAATGGATATTGTAATATTTATAGTACTAGTACTAGGACTACATACAAATAGCTTTTGATTTTTTATTCTAGCATTCTTATGTTGCAGTGCTTATTCTTTATCAACAGTGCTGTGCTTTTTGTGTCCAACTTCTTGTATTACTTCAACTAGCTCAATGAAAGCCGAAGGTCGAAGGTCCTCGGTTTTTTACGCCACACTGAAAAAATTATGTAATCTGTGTAAACCTTAAGCCTGATTCACACGAGGTGGATTTTCAAGGGATCCCCTTGCGTCCCCACGCGTCCCCGAAGGGATCCCCCTGGGGACGCAAGGGGCCACTGCATGTAGATCCCCATCCCCTTGGGGACGCGTGGGGACTCCCACGAGAATCCCCATGGGGATCTCCCTGAGGAAGATCCCCTTGAAAATCCCCCTCGTGTGAAACAGGCTTTACTATCTAAGAGAGGGGGCGACGGTACAGCCGCCCCCCGCCCCCCAATTTTCTCCAAGTCAGAGTTTTTTTTGGGTCCATGAGTGGGTCCAGCCAGACTCAAGTTCTCTTAACTGGACCCAGCAAAAATTAACCTGACCAAGCCAGCCCAATGGCGTAGATAGGGAGGGAGGTCGCGGGGGCCGCGATCCCCCCCCTTTTGGTCCCCTTAAGAAGTTATCCTTAAGGTCAACCTTAAGAAATTGTCAACAAGGGTCCCCCCTTTGGTTTTTATCGCCCCGCCGAAAAAAATTCTTGATACATCTCCAATTGCCAAATTTAGCCTAAAAATCCAAAAATTTTCGAATTTTTTTCTGAGGGCGACCCTATCCAGACCCCTGCATCTCTATGGCAGACTACTCCTTGTTATTATCTTTCATCAAAGCCTATGCATGTCTACAAAAGTACATTATGCTGAATGTACTTGTATAATACACTGTATATACCTGTCGGAAAAAATTTCTGATACGACTTTAGTTATCCAAATTCGGCGTAAACAGTTAAAAAATCTCCCATTTTTTGGGGGGGCTGCCGCCCCCAGATCCCTGCAACCTGTGGCTCACTGATCTTGCGTTTGAACTGCGAATTAAAGTGTTAAATTACTGTAAATACTAAAATAAATGTCAAAAGTGTATTTAAGTGTATAGAAAGTCAAAAGTGTATATATAGAAGGGTTGCATATAAAAAATGTGAGTATAAAAAATGTAAGTGAACAAAAATTTTTTTGAAAATATTGCAAAATATAGGGTCTTTTTGAAGGGGGTTCCGGTTCCGGTTCCGGTATTTTTAGGTGGTTCCGGTTCCGGTTCCGGTAGTTTTAGGGTTCCGGTCGATCCCTGGTACATATATATAACTAACAGCTACATCACGGCAATGTTGGTTACGTTCCTGGTTCTTTCCTCCTTTTGTGTAGCTGTGAAGCCGTGTCTACTCAAATACTGCGAAATTTTGACCTCTGTCCCAAAGCAGACGCAATTTGTCCTTGTTCACGCCAGAGAATAGCAATTTCAGACACTGGCTGAATTTAGTTAAAAATCGCTCAGCTTGTATTGGAATTACAAATGTTCTGCTAAAATATACACCCAAGATAAAAAGGGTTTTTAGCTCAAAATTCAGACCTGCGCGTCGTGACGCTCTTTCATTCTTTGCCTCCGGCGTGACACCCCTTTAAATTGTGCCCCCTCAATCCCCTGGGACTAAATTTTAGTTGGAGTAGAGTCTTCCCTTTTCATCTACCGAACTACATGTGTCACCCTCACCGCATAATTTTGAGTAGTGCGTCTAGTTGAACTTTCACATATTTATTTTTGATTTTTTGCTAAACTCATACTAATTGGAAATTACAGTTAAGTATGTGCAGTCACCGATTGGCATAACAAAGTTGACCAGTTAAACACTAAAGATTAAAGAATAAAATATAATAATAATCACACAGACAGACTTGAAAGATAATATTATGAAATAAGAGACCTAATCACAAACATACATTTTTGTGTGTGTACTCTGTTTACTGATAAACTAAACAACCACGGTAAAGTTTTCGGAAAAAAATCGACAGAATCTCACTGTTTGATGTGAAATTTGGTGAAATAAAAACTTCCGAAAAAAATTTTCTGCCAAAAATATAAACCCAAGGGGGGACCACAGGAAAATTTTTCACAGATTTGAAAAACCGAGACCGGGTACAAACCGAGACTTTTCGACTACCGAGACCGAGACCGAGACTGGGCTAGTCTCGGGTTTTGACCGAGACCGAGACCGAGACTTCCATCCCTAATCCAAACCTTTCCTTCATCCAAAAACCCTCCGAATACCCCATAAAGATGTCCGAAACCCCTCCGAATACCATCCGAAGTCTTAGATGGTGATTTATAGGGAATTCGGATCGCTGGTTTTCCTGTGATTACTCTGATTTTACAACCAGTGTTGCTTAGAATTGCTTTTTCAATGCAAATTTTATTTCAAAATTCAAAAAAAAGCTCCAGCTTCTGGGGGCTGCTGCCCCCAGACCCCCGCAACCACTCTGATTTTACGACTAGTGTTGCTTAGAATTGCTTTTTCAATGCAAATTTTATTTCAAAATTATAAAAAAGCTCCAGCTTCTGGGGGCTGCTGCCCCCAGACCCCCGCAACCACTCTGATTTTACGACTAGTGTTGCTTAGAATTGCTTTTTCAATGCAAATTTTATTTCAAAACTCTAAAAAAGCTCCCGCTTCTGGGGCTGCCGCCCCCAGACCCCTGCAACCACTTTGATTTTACGACCAGTGTTGCATAGAATTGCTTTTTCAATGCAAATTTTTTTCAAAATTCTAAAAAAGCTCCAGCTTCTTGGGGCTGCCGCCCCCAGACCACTGCAACCACTCTGATTTTACGCCCAGTGTTGCTTAGAATTGCTTTTTCAATGCAAATTTTATTTCAAAGTTCTAAAAAAGCTCCAGCTTCTGGGGGCTGCCGTAGCGAACGACCGGAGGTAAAATTTTGCCGGAGCCGGAGCCGGATATAAAATGCCGGAGCCGGAGCCGGAGGCAGTGTTTTTTTAAAAAATTTCAATTAGAAAAAATGTTGACAATTGTGAAAAAATTTTCAAAATTTTTTTTCGAAATAGCAGTCTTTAATTTTTCAACAGTCACGCCCCATTTCTATACATATGTCTTTATATACTCACTTATACGACCAATATATTATATATATATATATATATATATATATATATATATATATATATATATATATCAGGGATCGACCGGAGTTCCGGTTCCGGTTCCGGTACTTTTTGGTTCCGGTTCCGGTTCCGGTTCCGGTATTTTAAAAGTACCGGAACCGGAACCGGAACCACTATTTCTCTGACAAAGGATTTTGCTTTTAATTTTGTGTTGTTCGTCCATGAAAATTTTCCGATAGGCCTCCAACTGACCACAATTGGACTAAAAATCAAAATTTTCTTCAGATTTTGTTCTGGCGAGCCTCTTGCGACTCTGTAACTAGTTTAGTCTTCGACTCTGTAACTAGTTTAGTCTTCGTCTCGTTTATTATTCTCTTTCATCAAAGCTCATGCGTTCAACATATTGTGTGCTGAACGCGTATATATAAATATTGCATACTTATACATGTACATATACTTTAAATACAAATACAAAATACAATACAAATTTAAATATACACTAGCTTAATACATTGTTATCGTTTGTGGCTTGTGCTTTATTGTCTTAAAATGGAGATTGTAATATTTATAGTACTAGTACTAGGAGTCTAGGACTACATACAAATAGCTTTTGATTTTTTATTCTAGCATTCTTATGTTGCAATGCTTATTCTTTATCAACAGTGCTGTGCTTTTTGTGTCCAACTTCTTGTATTACTTCAACTAGCTCAATGAAAGCCGAAGGTCGAAGGTCCTCGGTTTTTTATGCTACACTGAAAAAATTATGTAATCTGTGTAAACCTTAAGCCTGATTCACACGAGATGGATTTTCAGGGGGATCCCCTTGCGTCCCCACGCGTCCCCGACGGGATCCCCTTGGGGACGCAAGGGGATCCCCAGACGCACGTGACTTTATTTGATTGGCCACTGCATGTAGATCCCCATTCCCTTGGGGACGCGTGGGGACCCCCACGGGAATCCCCATGGGGATCCCCCTGAGGAAGATCCCCTTGAAAATCCCACTCGTGTGAAACAGGCTTTACTATCTAACATCTAGGAGAGGGCGACGATGCAGCCGCCCCCCGCCCCCCAATTTTCTCCAAGTCAGGGTTTTATTGGGTCCATGAGTGGGCCCAGCCAGACTCAAGTTCTCTTAACTGGACCCAGCAAAAATTAACCTAACCCAAGCCAGCCCAAGGCAGGGTTTATTTTTTCATTTTTTTCTTGGTGGCCAGCTGGCCACTAGACCCATAATTTTAGTGGGCAATGCAAAAATTTAGTGGCCAACTTGAAAGAAGCGTTAAAAATTTATTGAGTTAAAATCACGGAGAATTACCTAACTCAGAGGCCGTCCAACTTCCGTTTACGAATTTTTTTGACATTACAAACCACGAATTCACTAAAATGTCGTTTTTGCTTTGGCAAAACAGCTAAAACGATATATATTATAGTGTACATATATTATATTAAGTTAAGTAAACTGTATATGCACTCATGTACACATTCATACATGTATGAGGGGGGGATGGGGGAGACACCCCCCCCCCAAACCCGAGGGGCCGGGGGGAGGGTCCCCAAAATTTGGGCAAAATTTATAAAAAATGACATTTTTTTGCGAAATTTTTTGCAAAATTTTGTAAAATTTATGGTATATATTTTTGGTCGACCAGGGTGGAGGGTCTTCAAAATTTGGCCGGAGAGGCCCCCCAAAATTTGGACCCCGTTACATGTATAGACACACATTATATACTAGTGGCGTACCCAGAAAAAAATTTCTAGGGTGAGACTTTTAGATTTTTTGTAATGAGTTAAAATGCGCTTTTAGCAATTTTCACACTTAAATTCGCATGAAAGCTGTTGTGTTGCTCTATAATTTACCCGTACAATTTAATTTTTAATAGAACCTTTGGTTTCCATATCTTACATGTGCGATGTGCCTTTGCGCGTACTCATTGCGTGTGAATTTTGAGAAAATAGCAGAACCCAAAATTCCCTTATTCAGGTAGCACCCCCCCCCCACAAGTGAATGACAAAAATCTACAAATATTTACAACAAAAACTTGCTATTGCTGTCTGTCAACGAAACCGAAATAACTAGCACAATACAATGGAGCACACTCAGAGGACATTGCGTATAAGCATTAAACCTCAAGAGTCAAGATTGTACAGCATACATTACTTGTATTGATAACCTGCATGGGGGTCTGGGCCTGGGGGCGAGAGCCCCCAGAAGCCGGGCGTTTTTTCTGATTTTGAAACACATTCGTCATTTTAAACTTCACTTTTTGGTGGCCAGGTTGGCCACCAGCCCAAAATTTTTAGTGGCCAATCCTTAATTTTAGTGGCCATGGCCACCAGTTTGGCCCAAAAAAAACGCTGGCCCAAGGGCGTAGATAGGGAGGGGGGTCGCGGGGGCCGCGATCCCCCCCGTTTGGTCCCTTTAAGAAGTTAACCTTAAGGTCAACCTTAAGAAATTGTCAACAAGGGTCCCCCCTTTGGTTTTTATCGCCCCGCCAAAAAAATTTCTTGATACGTCTCCAATTGACCAAATTTTGCCTAAATCTCCAAAAATTTTCGAATTTTTTTCTGATGGCGACCCTATCCAGACCCCTGCATCTCTATGGCCGACTACTCCTTGTTATCATCTTTCATAAAACCTATGCATGTCTACAAAAGTACATTATGATGAATGTACTTGTATAATACACTGTATAATACACTGTACCTGTCGGAAAAAATTTCTGATACGACTTTAGTTATCCAAATTCAACGTAAACAGTTGAAAAATCTCCCATTTTTTTCTGTGGGCTACCGCCCCCAGACCCCTGCAACCTGTGGCTCACTGGTCTTGCGTTTGCACTGCGAATTAAAGTGCAAAATTACTGTAAATATTAAAATAAATGTCAAAAGTGTATTTAAGTGTATAGAAAGTCAAAAGTGTATAGAAGGGTTGCATATAAAAAATGTGAGTAAAAGTGAACAAAATTTTTTTTTGAAATATTGCAAAATATAGGGTCTTTTTGAAGGGGGTTCCGGTTCCGGTATTTTTAGGTGGTTCCGGTTCCGGTTCCGGTTCCGGTAGTTTTAGGGTTCCGGTCGATCCCTGATATATATATATATATATATATATATATATATATATATATATATATATATATATATATATATATATATATATATATATATATATATATATATATATATATATATATATTTTTTTTTTTCAGTTTTTTACTCTTTTTTGTAGCAATAAAAAATCAATTACAAGCGGTCTTTTGATATTATTAATCAACTTATTTTTTACAAAATTACAATTTTTCAAGAGTCACTGTTATTCATAGTGTGCACGCCAACTATTTTGGTGAAGCTCATCAGCTCAATTTTATGCATTTTTCCCCGTATTTTGTTATTTCCTTACTGTGGTAAAAAAATTCCGCATACAATTACGCAATTTATACCAAAGGCACGTTGATGTGTTACAAAACTGCTGGTATGCTTAACTAAACGTAATAATTTAGCAGATTTTTACAGTGAGCAAAAGTTTGCCTCAAATTTTTCTAAAAAGTCAAGAAACGGCAGTTTTTATGACTTTGGTAGGCTGTAACTAAAAAAATAATCAACCTTTTCACTCAATTCAAAAAAGGTATAGGGCAAATTTAGTTGGCTACTGTCAAATAAGCTGTCTTCGCATTCTTATGAACGGAACAGGATATTGGTTACTTCAACTGAAATCACTCATTGTGCTCAGAAATGCCGGATTTTTAAAAAAATTTTAATTCAGTTAAATAGGGCCTCATTGGGGTTAGCTAATATTACATTAAGCACAGTTTTCCGGTACCCGTTGAAAAAATGGCGGACAAAAGTTTTAAAAATGACGTTTCAGGAGACTGAACAAAATTTGCAATTTTTGAAGGGGTTTATTAACACTGCCAATGCTCGTGGCTGCTGTGACATATACTAACCAAATTTGGCAGGTATAATAGATGCATAAGGGACTATGTAGATGTAAATTATTGTGCAAAGTGGTTATTGGTATTTTGTGATATTGGCATGAGAAGTCAGAATTGAGGTAAAAAAACTTCAAAGTTACAGATCGCCTAGAACGACTAACAGAAATAAGTCATATTTTAACTGAAAATATTCTTAAAATAAATTGGGTTAGACCTTTTTTGAATGGCTTTTATGAGTATTGTAAGAGCCACAAAAATTTGCATACAATTTTGTAAGTCCTCATAAAATACACAAAAAATCCAGTTTTTTTAGCTATAAATTAGCCGTAAAAGTTTGAATCAATGTCAAAATTAGCTGTAATATTGCCATTTACGTTCGCAATGTCCGTGCCAAGTTTGATTATGTTCGGTCAAGTAAATTTTGAATTATTGCAAAAACTTCGAAAACGTAACTACCACCTTAAGGTGGTAGTTGCGTTTTCGAGGTTTTTGTGATTTCTATGTAAACTTTGCGCCACCAGTACTCAAGTTATAAGTGATGCCTGAGCATAAATTTTTGGGACAGTACTGTAAAGGTCAAAATCCCCAGGCATGTCTCTCACTTTTTCGAAATTTCACCTGTGGACATTTTTAGAGGGTTTTAATTACAAGAAAATATCTTAAATTTTCGGTGCGTTTGCTTATCAGCTATTTTCTCAGTAAATTGACTAGTTATTAAAAAAGTGGGGGACATGCCTGGGGATTTTAAACATGTCAAATACCTTACCAACTTTCAGCCCCAACAGGTAATCGTATGATTCAGAGCTGTGGCGCAAACTTTTTGTAAAAAATTGTAATATTTTGGAAAGGACCTTTCTTTAGTCGCTTATACTGAAAACAAAATTACAGGTTAACTTTCAATGCATGGCATACATTTAGACAAGATATTGTGCTACCTAATGCAAAAGACCGCTTGTGATTTGAATTTGTAAACGCTGAGCTATAGCTTTTTAAAAAAACACCTAAAAACGCAATTACCCCCTTAAAGTTAGTGTTTACACTAACTTTAAGTGTTAGTGTTAGTATGTGAATACGGGCCTAAGCCTTTTCTGACCCACCTACTAAGCCTGAGCTTAAGCACTAAGCCTCAGCCTAAGCACTAAGCCTAAGCCTAACCTAAGCACTAAGCACTAAGCCTAAGCACTAAGCCTAAGCCTAAGCCTGACGCCTAATTTTATGGGAAAACCTGCTAATAAGCATCAAAAATAAATTTGCTGAACAAAAGTACACCTATCAGCTTCATATTTTAAAAAAATTCCCAGCTATGGATCGAAATTTGCACTGTACCTTACCTGTGCTGTAACGCTTCAATCAGCCTGGCTCGGGTAGCTTCAGAAAAAGTTTTGTAACTTTTCAAAGCCTGAACCGATTTACAAAATTTTTTCAGCATTTAGTAGCTTAGAAGTTGCTCTTCCAATGGTAGCGACAGGTTTTAATTTGATTCAGTAGTTTTGCCTAAATCCAGTTGTGCGCAAAAAATTTCATGTAAAGTTTAATTTTTTGACAAAGTTTGATTTCCAGCTAAAGCTTGCATCCTACAAACTTCTAACCTAGCCTATTCGAAAGAGCGTTCAATTTTGACCCCCCCTAGGTTTGGGGGATATAGGGGGACTCCGGATCATTAGTCGAAAAAATGCCGTTTTTCCGACTTATTCGACCCTGTTTTAACACCAATAATTTCACTTCAGATTTTTATTAACAGGGGCGACAGCTATTTGGGGGCTAGAGATCAGATTGGGGGCATGGCTGACGATGGGGGTTTCATATTTTTATTAAAAGATGTGGTAGGAAGCGAATTGGAATCGAAAATAATTTCTCCCCCCCCCCGCTTCAGTCTGACCTATATTATATATATATATATATATATATATATATATATATATATATATATATATATATATATATATATATATATATATATATATATATATATATATATATATATATATATATATATATATATATATATATATATATATATATATATATATATATATATATATATATATATATATATATATATATATATATATATATATATATATATATATATATATATATATATATATATATATATATATATATATATAATAGTTGGCCACTGACAACTGACTGGTCCCGGTTTCAGGTGATCTCACACAATTTCATCAACATTGACAAAAAGTCAAAAATTTGGTCAAATTAAGCAGTATATTTTGACTGCGGTGCCAAGGGCGTATTCAGGAGTCAGAGGGAGGGGGTTTGTCAGGGTGTTCGTCTCAATCTCAGACCTCACCTCCCCCTTTTAGTCAAACCTTTCAAAATTGTCAAGAAGCTTATATTACACCCAAAAAATAGACAATTTGGAAAAGATTGTATACACTTTGTAGAAGATACAATGCCATAAATGTATCTAGCTTCCGGGGATTACCGCTTTCTCACCCCTGAAATTTAGGCGTATATACCAGTCGCGTAGCCAGGAAAAAACTTAGGGGGGGGACTGATTTTTCAATTTAAAAATAGTGAAATAGTAAAAATGAAATTTTTTGCTATTTTAACACAAAAATTTGCGAAATAACAGCACATGCAAACATTGTACTAAATTTGACCGGCCGAAAACATCAGAGCTAAAAGTCAAGTTCAAGTCACTAAGTCACGTAGTTGCAAACCTATAGGGGTCTGGGGGCCGCCCCTGGATTAAAGTGTGAGAAACTTTTGATTTTTAGGTCGAGTTTAGTCAATTAGAGACGTAAAAATACATATATAATGCTAGAGAGGGGTAGTCACCGCCATTACAACTGGCAGTAATATAAGTACTGTAATCGACTAACCGCTTCGGAGCCGGAGCCGGAGCCTCCGGTCGATCGCTGCCGCCCCCAGACCCCTCCAACCACTATGATTGCAAGACATCAGACATTTTTTCAACATCAATGCAATCAGTTTAAAAATTCTAAAAAGCTAAACCTTCCGCAGATTGCCGCGGACTGCGTGTACGTTCCACCCCCCCCCCGTTTTCGCATGCGCTGAGTTCATTTTTAGCAGATTCCAAGCGAAAAAATGTTGATTTTCAGCTGTTCCGAAAAATTCAAATTTTGTCGAAAATCTTAATTTTTCGTCATATTGGGGCTAATTCTCGCAAAATAAGACCAGCTCGCTCATTATATCAGTCAGAAATTTTATGGGCATATATACATATATATTAACACATAATAATATATTTTATTCAGCTTTATTTGCTACATATATATCTTGCTTATTCTGGCCAAAAAGTGTTGATTTTTTCAATTATAAAATAGGCGAAATGAACTTACTTAAAGTGAATTTAAAATTCAAACTTTTATCCTTTTTTGCGCAGCAGATGGCTATTAAACATTTTTCCCCTAAAAAATATCACATTTAAGGC
This sequence comes from Trissonchulus sp. WLG1_4, assembly GCA_030248245.1. NCBI lineage: Eukaryota > Metazoa > Nematoda > Enoplea > Enoplida > Ironidae > Trissonchulus > Trissonchulus sp. WLG1_4. The sequence goes on along the minus strand of JASANF010016490.1, from coordinate 34,483 downwards.
ATAAATACGGCGTTGCAATAAATTCTAATGCCTCAAATCCTAGTTCAAAACTTCCCTAATGCTCAGAGCCTAGCTCACGCTGACGGGTATTCATTTTTCCACAGTAGCAAAAGTCCTTTTATTCGATGCAGGAAACTAAGACTGATTTTTTGCTTACCCACGCACAACGAAGTTTAATCCTGAGTACTAAGCCTCAGCCTATATAAACACTAAGCCTGAGCTCTGAGTCTAAGCGCTAAGCCTAAGCCTGAGGCCTAATTTGAAGAAAAAACCTGCTAAGAAGCATCAAAAATAAGTTTACCACGCTAAAAGACCTCAACTAGCTTCACAATTTTAAAAATTTCGCAGATATATATAGCCCGATTTTTGTACGGAACCTTGCTTGTGTTGTATATAACGCTTCAATCAGCCTGGTCCAGGTAGCTTCAGAAAAAGTTTTGTAACTTTTCAAAGCCTAACCCGATTCACAAAATTTTTTCAGCATTTTGTTGCTTAGAAGTTGCTCTTTCAATGGTGGCAGCAGGTTTTAATTTCATGGAGTATTTTTGCCTAAAAACAATTTTGCGCAAAAATTTTCATGTAAAGTTTAATTTTTTGACAAAGTTTGATTTCCAGCTAAAGCTTACATCCTACAAACTTCTAACCTAGCCTATTCGAAAGAGCGTTCAATTTTGACCCCCCCCTAGGTTTGGGGGATTTAGGGGGACTCCGGATCATTAGGCGAAAAAATGCCGTTTTTTCGACTTATTCCACCCCTAAGGTTTTTAACACCAATAATTTCACTCTAGATTTTTATTAAAAGGGGCGACATCTATTTTGGGGGCTAGAGATCAGATTTGGGGCTTGGCTGACGATGGGGGCTCTATATTTTATTAAAAGATGGAGTAGGAAGCGTTTTAGGGCAAAAAATAATTTTCCCCCCCGCCGAAGATTGACCTCCAATTTGATCTCTAGCCCCCAAAATAGCTGTCGCCCCTTTTAATAAAAGTCCGAAGTGAAATTATTGGTGTTAAAACCCTTAGGGGTCGAATAAGTCGGAAAACGGCATTTTTTCGACTAATGATCCGGAGTCCCCCTGTATCCCACAAACCTAGGAGGAGTCAAAATTGAACGCTCTTGCGAATAGGCTACGTTAGAAGTTTGTAGGATGTAAGCTTTAGCTGGAAATCAAACTTTGTCCAAAAATTAAACTTTACTTGAAATTTTTTGCGCAAATGGCTATATAATCTTTGTTTTTGGATAGTTTTGAGTGCGTTATGATGTTTTAAGGCATCGTCTAGGCAGCAGGCAGGATTCTTTAGGCTAAGCTTGCAGAACTTTCCCTGAAAATTTCGATTTGTTTAGTACCTAAGCCTGAGCCTAAGCCTGAACCTAAGCCTGATACTAAGCCTAAGCCTCATACTATATACACAGGAAAACAGGTAATCCGAATTTTCTCTGAATCACCGTCTTACACATCGGAGGTAATTCGGAGGTTATTAGGAGCTTTTGATACATATTTCGTAGCGTTTTCGGACAGTTTAATAGAACATTCAGATGTCTGAATTTTGTCCGAAAATTTTGTGAAACTATTCTCAAAAACTGAAATTTATTTAAGACAAAATTCAGACAAATTTCGGACATTTTTAACATGTCTTATTTTTCTATAAAAGGCCTATAAAATTTTTCAGACAGAAATAGGGTAAATTTGAGATATAGTACCCCGGGTTGGAGTGGGACAATTTTTGCAAACGTTGGATTTTTTTAGCGAACTTATGCGATCTCGCCCAAATTTTCCGTTGATCGTAAGCCGGTGGGACATACCTTACTGCACCTCCTGGAAATCCTGGCTAACCTCGGTTTTCATTTGAGAATTTAATTTTTTCCGTTGTCCCACTTCACCCCGGCTATGGGGTGGAGTGGGACATCACGGGGTGAAGTGGGACATTACACTTAATAACACATAGCGCAACGTTTTCTGCGGTTCTTTTGGTACGCCTGTGTAGCCCTACTTATTACCTTGTTATTCATATATAACGGTCTGTTCATTGCTTTAAGCAACAGTCACAAGGATTTGAAAAATAATATCAGCCAAAACATGTTTTGCAAACCTTGGGTTTCACTGAATTAGAGCATAATAACGAAAATTTTTGCCTGCGTGCACTTCAGGAATGTTATGAAAGTATATATATCACAGCACAAATGTGGGTAAGGAGGGAGATTTGTGCACAAATTTGGGTTTCAGAGGTGGGGGATGCTTGCAGGAGGGTGAGGCGGCGGCCGGTCTTGACCGGTAAAAATTTGCATACACGGGTTCTTTTTTACTCCCTTGCGGATTTTGCCTGTAATTAGTCTAAAAAATGTCGAAGCTGCTATTTGTCGCCTATAACAAGGTGAAATTTGACAGTTTGGTGAGATGGTGTCAGAATTACTATACGCTCAGGCAAGAGGGTCCCAACCAGGGCAGAACGGTACCAAACATTTCGGTTACTAAATGTCTGATTAGAGTCTAATACATAAAAAGATAGCTAGAATAGCTCATCCAGCCTCACAGATTGTATAAAATCGGCCCCTTGTGTCTTGTCAGAGGATCAGGAGTACGTGTTCTTAAGTGCCCAACGCCTGTTTCAACACTAGAGGTGAGTTTAGCGCCCTAGCAACGACAGATCCTAGTTGTGTATCCTATACGACAGTAGCAGCGGAGATTTTTCGTTAAACGGCCCAAATTAAGTAGTTGAAAACCACATTTATTTATCAAATTCAGAGTTATCACCGCAGGGTCGATTAACAAATTGCTAGACTTGCTGTTTAGCGCTTGTCTACTCAAAGCTATTTTATTGATCCATGATTCTGACCACACACCGCAAGTTTAGCAGTGATTAAGGACTAAACTTGGCCAAAGTACCATGTCTTGGCTTATTAAATTTTTTTGTCTCTAGACTGTAGATTCTGACGCGCCGTACTGTGCGGCGATGTAGCGCACCTTTAGCCTTCTTTTTTAAACGGTTTTTACGGACTCTGCTAGTTTACAAGCAAGTTAAAAGCTGTCCCACTTCACCCCAAAAATAGCCCATGACCCTGGGACAGCCGGGGTGAAAAGGGACAAACCCTACCTCATCCAAGTGAGGTCAGAGGTCACTGAAAGTTGTGTAGTTTTTTGCCGGTGCTTACTGTGCATGTTCCTATAGTAGACTTATCCATCGATACATTTTGCATAAAAAATAAATCAAACGTTTGCAAGATGTGAAAAAGGTTTGCAAGACGCAAAAAGTTGATTACACGAAGGGGGTATATTCGACAATATACTGGCACAATCCTTATTTGAACAATATCATGATAATACATTGTTTACATAGCATATATGGTGAAGTTGTTACACTCAAAGTTGCATGTTTCGGCATTGTTTCTGAAACTTTTTAGGTGGGGGTGTCCCACTCCACCCCGGGGTACTATAATTCTTGGACATCTTAATTTTGTTTTAAATTGTCTTAAATTTATCTTAATTTCAAGGAACCATTTTTGGAGGGTTTTAACAGAAAATTAAGACATATTAAAAAAGTCCGAATTTTGTAAAAATTTTGTCTTAAATAAATTCCAATTTTTAAAAACAGTTTCACATAATTTTCGGACAAAATTCATACATCCGAATTTTCAATTAAATTGTCCGAAAACGCTACGAAATATCTATAAAATCCTCCTAATAATCTCCGAATTACCTCCGAAGTGTAAGACGGTGTTTTAGAGAAAATTCGGATCACCGGTTTTCCTGTGCTAAGCGCCTAAGACTAAGCCCAAAGTCTAAGCCCGAGCCTAAATTAAGGCCCAGTTTGAATTTGGGCAAAAATTGGACGATTCTGGTCAAGGTTTTTTTTTTGTGTCCAGAAGTGTGTCCAGACACAATTTTTTCTTGCGGGACACAATTTTTTCCTGCCGGACACAACTTAGACACACCTCTCGAGAAGCCCCTGACAATGCTTATGGTGATGATGTAGCTAGGTTTACCGAAAAAAAATTTCCGATACGTCTCCAATTGACCAAATTTGGCCTAAAAATAAAAAATTTCCCATTTTTTTCCTGGGGGCTACCGCCCCCAGACCCCTGCGACTCTGTGACTTTACTATTCCTTGTTATTATCTTTTATAAAAGCCTATGCATGTCTACACGAGTATATTATGCTGCATTTAGTTGTGTAATACACTGTTTGGGCTGATGTTCCCATCTTGTGTTTTATTTTCCTGTCGGAAAAATTTTCTGATACGTCTCCAGCTGACCAAATTCGGCCTAAAAATTGAAAAAATCTCCATTTTTTCCTGGGTACACCACTGGCATTTACTACAAGCAGACGCAACTCATTGCCCTTGAAATGGCTGCGGCTTTACAAGATAGCATAAAAAAAACGCTATTATAAAAAGGAAAAAATTCTTCAGACCTCCGCCCCCCCCGAAATTGAAGTCTGGGACCGCCAGTGCTGAGTATATACATTATGCTGCATTTACACTGTAATGTGACGTTCGAAACTTCAAAGCCATTGCTTTTTCTTACCCGGAGGGAAAAAGTTCCGCTACGTTTCCTATTGACTAAATTTAGCCTGAAAATCAACAAGGTCTTCATTTTTTTGAAAAAAAATTCCGATATATATTCCTATATATACATATGTACATCTAATTTTGGTTTCTAAGCTCAATTTCGCCCAAACATTCCTGCAATTTTGGTTTCTAAGCTCAATTTCGCCCAAACAATCCCGCAAGTGTTGCAAAAATTGCTTTTTCTATGCAAGCTTGTGCATAGAAATTTTAAAAAGCTCTGGCTTTTGGGGGCTGCGGGCCCCAGCCCCCGCAACCATTGTAGATGAATTCTGTGTTTTACTGACAAGTGCGGTTAAAAAAAGAATTGGCTCTATACCCGCCGTTGCAAATTTTTGGGTAATGTCACTGCACATACGTATTTCTGCATAAACATTGAATAAGCAAAAATGGTTTACATCAAGCATGGACACTGTGTAACCAATACTTGACTCCAGCCAAGGTTTTTTTGTGCAAAACCCGTGCAAATGTACTCTTTTTTTAAAATTTTGCACAATAATGCACAGTACATGTCGAGCCTGTGATAAGCTCAGAATGCACTGTTTTTAATGCAAAATCGAAAAAAAATTCTGGGAGCTGCCGCCCCCAGACCCCTGCGTCAACTCGCATCACTGCCGTTTGACGGTATGTCTGGTATTTTTTGTAGTATTGGCTGTTATGTTTCAGTAGGTTAATGCAAATCTTGAAATTATTTTTATTTATATACCCGTTTAATTGAAAAAATTCCTGGATCTGCCACTGGTATGGCTTTAGGGCGTACCCAGGGGAGGGGGTAGGGGGGGAATTCATACCCCACGTAAATTTTTTCCCACTGAATTATCACACAAGAGTCCTCTCTGCGGTTTTTATTACCCGATCGAAAAAATTCTACGTATCTCTACAGGTATAAAAACACATATATTTGTTTTATAACAGGCAAAGAAAACGCATTTAGTTTGCACAAAAATATAAATTTTTGCACAATTATGCACGCAAAATTAAAAAAAAACTTGCTTGACTCGAACGGCCGAACTGACACCCAGTCCCAGACACACTCGACGCTTACGGGACACAAATTTTTTTCGCCGGACACAACTTGGACACACCTTCCATTTTCAAAAAAAAAACCCTGATATATATATATATATATATATATATATATATATATATATATATATATATAATAATACCATGATAAAATTATGTGACGTTTGGACTTTGGAGGGCGATAATTAGCAGCAAGATGGCCGTTGACGGATCCGATGGACGTCTGTGGGCCACAGGAAGACCTGAAAACGAAAATATTTTTTTGCACGATTCGGAGGTTCGTTTTGAAACACTCATCTACCCGGTTTACATTTGATTTGGGAAAAATATTTTCACCCGTAAAACGGTACGCACCTCATCTTAATAAATGTAAAAAACCCCATGGCCTTGATCTGATCTCTAGCCCCCAAAATAACTGTTGCCGCTTTTAATGAACATATAAAAAAACCAAGATTTAAACTCAGCAGAAAAAAAGGAAGAAACACAAAAATACCATGAATTAATGTACAATAACGATATATATGATATATAACATGACATAAAAGGTATATAACGGACTTTAAGAACGTTACAAAACGATTTAGTAAAAGCAGAAAAAAGTTAGAAAAAAGTTAGAAAAAAATCAGAAAAAAACCAGAAAAAAGTTAGAAAAAAACTAGATCGTATTTTGCGAAAGTTTGAAAAATCTAAAAATACTCACATCGCATCAGCAAACAATCAGAAAAGCATAGTAAAAAACTCAAAAAAAGGTGGAAAAATCAATTTAAACCCACCAAAAACACCGGAAAATACAGAAAAAATAAGCTAAAATAATGCATTACAAAGGGAATTACAGACACAAAAGACTAAAACAAATGACAAAAAGGGCGTAAAAGTACTCCAAAAACATTAAAACCGATTTGGGGCAAATCTGAAAAAAGTTAGAAAAAAACCAGAAAAAAACTAGATCGTATTTTGACAAAGTCAGAAAAAAACCAGAAAAAAACTAGATCGTAAGTTAGAAAAAACTTAGAAAAAAACTAGATAATTTTTTCTGGTTTTTTTCTAACTAGAAAAAAGTTAGAAAAAAGCCAGAAAAAAACCAGATAATTTTTTACGATCTAGTTTTTTTTCTGGAAATAATTTTCCTGTGGGGTCGTATATATCTCAGAAAATCCAAAATATGAAATAAGGGTTCTTGAAGCAAAAATGCTTCCCCCAAGGTGCTCAACTTAAAAAAAAATAGGTCCACTATTTCACCCCTCCCCAACTGCATTTAACCCGAGAGGGGGGGGGGGTGCCGGATGTCTGAGGGGGGGGTGCCGACCCCCCCCCCCAATGTGCATCTATGCTTTTAACATGTTTTTAATAGTGTTAAAAACATGTTAAAAAATTTTAACATCAATTTAAGACGTTTTTCGCATTAAATTTGCACAAATTTAACATATTTTTAGCATACATACATGTATGTATGTTAAAAAGTTACATACATGTAGGTATGTATGTATATGTTTATCACTTACACAAACTGTCATTGAGTCTGCTAATACCAAATTTAAAGCATTATCATCCGAGGGGGGTCTGTATAAACATATAAATCGATAACAGGCATCACGAAATAATACATCTATCACGATCATTTCAGACACTAAACGATCATTTAATTGTGACCAGAAAAAAGCTAAGTCAGATTTTATTAATATTAGAAAACCACCTCCATATCTATTTCTGTCCTTGCGAAAAACCGTATATTTATTGCCCCAAACTATTTCACTATTGACTACACTCTGATCTAATTTAGTCTCCACTATAGCTACTAGATCTGGATCCGCATCCAATAAGATTTACTGTAAAGCTAACAATTTGTTTAGGATTCCATTTGCATTAAAGTAAACTACTTTCAAATTTCGGTCAACAGGAACAAAGTCTATATCTAGATACAAATTACTCAACAAAGTCAGTTTCCCGGATTCTCGGTGGGTTGTTGGCCAAGGTGTGGATCAGGCTGACGTGTTGACGCGGTGGACACTGGTGGCTGAGGAATCAGAGGTGGGAACTGGTCTAGAGAGGCACTCGAGTACTGGAAAGTTTCGATGTTTGCCGCTGCAGCACCGTAGCGGAGTGGGGGTTAGGCCGGGATTCGTACTTCGGCAGGTTGACGTCATAATTTGGCAGTGGATGGCGTAGTTCGTTTCATTTCATTCGTTTGTCTCTCATTTCCTCAGTCTCCCAAGCGGCTTCATACATAGCCTGCACAGCCGACTCAGACTCAGCTGTAGCTGTGTGAAAGAAACTGTGAGTTGTGAAGAGAAACCGCAAGCCGAAATTCCACTCACGTTTGCTCTAGAGTGAAGGCTATAGTATTTTGTATTAAGGTGGCGCTCAGGGCAACCGACTTTGGCGTTTAATTTTTTTCAGCGACATTTTTGACCATAATGTCTTGTAGGAAAGTTGTTCAGAATAAAAAGAGCTTTCATTTGATGTGCATATTGCGATAAAATTTTTTTAATATTTTTTGGACGATTTTGTAGCGGCAGCATAAAAATTTTTGTTTTAATATAAACTGATTACTCATATCACTGAAATACGCGGTTTCTTAGCTTTAAAATGATGTATTAAACATAAGAATACGTTAAACCTTTGCTGAGTTATTTAGCCGGGAAAATAGCAAATAAAAAATGAAAAACCTAAAAAGCTGATAAATCTTCGAAAATGTAAAATTTTTGATTTAATTTCCTAAAAAATTGAGTATGGCTTTTGGTAACTTTTTCAACGGAACTATGCAGGCCTAGGAAAGGTCTAATTTTTTAAAAAGTGAAACGTGTGGGCAAACCTCACATTTTTGCGCAGCGAAGTCGACTACTTTTTTTTGATCTAGCTCCCTGCTGCCAATTGGGATCGAGTTGAAATTTTGCACAATGAAAGAAAGAATATAAATGCAGACGTCGAATTTTTTCGATTTTAAATTTTTGGCTCTCAGCACTTTTTGTAGCCGCTCAAACACAACTGATTTTGGAAAAATAGATTTTTTGAAAAATCAATAATCGGAATCGAAAATCGAAGACATTTGACGTCTAGATTTTTGAAAGATCTTTTTAACGATACCAAGATTGTCAAAATCGGTTGAAGTTTCGCTGAGCTAGGTCAAAAACAAAATTAGTGTGAATAGAAAATTCGACATGGTCATAAAATTTGACACATTCACATTAAAGTGCTGAACTGTATTGTAAATAGGTTTTTTTGACGTCTCTTTGATGTACAATTAAAGTGGTATTGCTACTTATTGCAAGAGCTTAGCGCCGAACATGAGTTTTGTTGCTGAGCGCTACCTTAAGTAACTTCATTTTTTGTGTCTAGGCATACTTTTACAGGGTTAAATGCAGTTGGGGGAAATAGTGGACCTATTTTTTTGAGTAGAGCACCTTTGGGGAAGCATTTTTGCTTCAAGAACCCCTATTTCTTTTTTTGGATTTTCTTTTTTTTCCGAAGCTCTTGTTTTTTCCGTTCTAATCGTGTCCAAATGGTGTTATATTATTGTTTACAATCTTTTGGAATCAAAACAAAGGCTCTTTGACCGGGTTCCTGCCGAAAAATTGGCCAAATTCGCCAGAAACGTCCAATTTTTGACCAAATTCAAACTTGGTCTTAATTGGCTTAATGGCTTAGGGCTTAGGCTTAGTATCAGGCTTAGGCTTAGGCTTAGGTTCAGGCCTAGGCTTTGGCTCAGGCTTAGGCAATAAAAAATCGAAATTTTCAAAAAAAATCCTGCCAGCTTAGCCTAGAGAATCCTGCCAACTAAGTAAAGACGATGCCTTAAAACATCATAACGCACTCAAAACTATCCAAAACAAAGATAATAGCCATTTTTGGCTTCGAACTTTGGCCTACGTTCACTTCCAAAAACACTGAAATTGCAATTTTCAAGGGTTCATAGCTCAGAAAATCCAAATTTGTGGATAGGGGTTCTATTACAAAAAATGCTTCCCTCAAGGTGCTCTACTCAAAAAAATAGGTCCACTATTTCCCCCTCCCAACTGCACTTGATCCGAAATTCCTGTGATACACCTGTGTGTGTAAGGCTCATCCATTTTTCAGATGAAGTTTTCAGATGAAGCTGATCATCGCCTCCGACTAGTGGAGAACTTTTTCTGCAAAGTAGTGTCTAATGTTATTGTAGGAAATGGACGCCACCGACGTGCATACTCTGAATTGTTTGTTGCGGGCACGGCTGTCGTTTACGTCTGTGAATGATGTAATCAACGCGGTTTCTACTTCGCCAAGGTTCAGATCCAGGGACGAAAATCAAGAAGCGGTTATGTGGAAATCTTTGCAAGGTTCGTTTACAGTTTGTTAGCTTTAGTTCTCTGGTAGCGATAGTGCACGGATTGCTGTCCTCTGTTGGTAGGGAATTTCGGAAGAGCTTAACAGAAGTGACGCCATTGGCTGGAATTCACAACCTAACACTAAAACTAACTTTTTCCTTAAAAGCTAGTGAAACACTTAAATTTGGGCTCAAAACACTTAAAATGTTAGTGTTTCAAGCCCAAATTTAAGTGTTTCACTAACTTTTAAGGGAAAAGTTAGTGTTGTTAGTGTTAGGTTGTGAATTCCAGCCTTTATGTAAGTAGGACTGCAAATAATGACCTACTAAAATGTTTCTCCTCAATTAAAAAATCTGAGCCCATAATTCCGATTTCCCTGTTTTTATAGTGTATATATTATTAATTTGACGTTGAGAGTAGATTTTTTGATTTTATACGTTTTTACTTTCTATCATATAATTTTACAGTTTTTTCGTTATTTTAGCTACGATCTCGGCCGAGTTACTTTCCCTTCTGCAAGCTCTGTTCCATCTGCACGGGTATAAAATTGATGGAGTTTCTAAGAGCAAAGGGACATTCCGTTATCTACAGAATCAAAGCCAATCAACGGTAGAGATTCGTATGCGCCTGCTTCTGGAATTATTGCATCATTTACAAGACCAAAACTCTCACATGGTAGGCTATTGTCTAATCGGTGCTATTTGTTTTATATTGTGTTTTTTGAGAAATAGAACTTATTAGTTTGAAAGTGTTCAAACTAGAGACTGTTCAACTTTCGTTTTAGGGATTGGTTGTTTAAACATATTATATTGGGCGTGCGCGTGTTAAACATTTTTCCGGCTCAGGCACAACGTTAAAACCAGGATGCTAACTGGGACGACGACTCAGCGTATATACTTGTTTTTTTGCAAATTATGTATTGTAATATGCTATATATATTGATTTATATACTGATAATTCGTATTGTATTATTAAATGACATTCAAGTGTCTCCAGAATCTCTGACCAAATTTTTAATATTTACATTACTCCAGTATTGGACAAAAATAGACTAAATTTTCGGAAACAAAACGTGCCAGTGAAATTTGAAAAAATGAGTGAAAACATGAAATTTGGCGCGAAAACAATTTTTTCCGAGATCTTGGTGATACTTTCCCCAACACTGGATTTTAAAATAAACTATGTTCGCCAACGCCAATCCCGCCTCGGCATTCGTGCATGTATGGTCAATGCTGTGACTCTTATCTATAGGTGGTGTCCCCCCAAGTGGTTTCCTTGTTGACCTCGTCAGAGTTAACGGATATTGCCAAGTCTACTGCTTTTGCCCAGTCGCTAGCAGATATCTGTCAATGGTGCCAGAAAAAACAGCTGCCTGCTGATCCAAACGTTACTATCACTTTTGTTCAGTTCCCCACTGAGACTATCACGGAACGCTGTTTGACCGGGTTCGAAGGTAAAGATCATAGTCATATTGTATTATTAATAATTCAATTTAGTAATTTTTTGGCTTTTTTAGAGATGTTTTATAGCAACTGTGTGGGCAAATTTCGTATATTTGAGTCATTTAGTGAGGTTTAAATGTATATGTAATGTTTAACTTATTTGTGTTACAGAAGCTATCGATGAATTATTGGCCACATTAAAGAAAGGAAATATGATGTGAGTTATATGTCAGTGTGTCAGTAGAAATTTTTTTACTTTTGTTGTATGTGTGTTCTGTGTGCGTATACACAATTCGATACATCTATGTCTGAATTTTGCTATATCAATCCTTCTATCCAGCTGTGGTTTTGATTAAAACTATAAAGTAATAAGTAGATTATGTAACAACTATGTACAACTCAGTAAAGTAATAAGCATCGAATTCAGGCAGCCTGACAATCGAATCACTTGAAAGTTGAAAGGTTTTTGCATATCCGAGATTATTATAAATTAAGTCGTGTCATTTCTACGAGTTTTATTGTTTTATCGGCTAAGTTTTTTAGATTAGACCCATGCCCAACTTTTTTAATTAATTCATTCAATTTTATGCTTTTCGTAACGCTTTTGATCGAAGAGTTTTATCTATTTGAATGACAAGTTTATTTTAGCGCGTTGTGTTGCCTATACACAAACACTTCTCTGCGTTAACTATATAACACTGTCCCATTTATTTTTGCTCCTTGTTTTCTAAATAACTTGTGTAATAATTTAGGCCGTTAAATACACTGGAAGAAAGAATATCTCTGCTTAGTGACCAGAAGCACCTGTCCGCTTTGCTGGAAGCTCTGCCAATGGCTGGTAAAGCTATCGATTCTCGGATACGAGAAAAATTCTTCACGGTATGTTAATTATCGTTTGTGAAAATGCTTGTATACTATATTGGGACATTGGGTTCATAATTTGGCAATCCATCCGACCTTGACATTAATCTGCTGCCAACAGACTAAACAATATGCGTCAGTTCCACTTTTTTTAGTGTATATATAAATGTTTAGGATTTGGGAAATAGGAGGATCTGTAAGGAGTCAAATAATATCAGGTGCCGGGACAATCCTCGATTAGAAACATCTGTTCCCAGTTTCCCACCACAATATTCTTATTTATAGACTAGTTCTTTTTTCTTTCAAGTATTATTATGACTATGTTTAGCATAGCATTATGATTCCGCATTATGAATAAGAGCTATAACGAAATTTATTGCGAAATATCTGTTTCTTAAATCTGCCTCTGAATACCTACTATTTCTTGCTCAATTGATTATGTTTATTTTTACATTCTTCAGGTCCTGAAATCTTGTATGTTCAATTTGCCTGATGACCAGCGCGATAGTTGTATGTACGACTATTTCAAGAATGCGGGAAAGGAAGGGGTATCGTTAACACAGTTCTATCCAACCTTCAACCAGGAAACCACAAAATGTGTCAACTCGGTCATGTCTGCTGAATCGATGACCGATGACGCCATGTTAGTTGTTGTCCTTATATTGTGTCGTAATTTTGTTGCACCTTTATTTATGTATCATGCCAGTGGCTGAAATAGAAAATCCCCCTTTCCAACTAAAGTTACTTTAAAAGTATGGTCAAAGTTTTACTAGTGAAAGATGTGCATAATCGCGAAAGAGCATTTTTTCGTTGATTTTGCTCTGACAACAAGAAAGCCAGATGCAATCTCCTGGCGTTTTATAATATGCTGCGTTTTATAATTTACGGTATGGTTTACCTGATGAGTTTGCTGTATTGTGATCTTGCGGTTGCTTTGTTTTGAAGTCTGTTTTGTGCTTTTTAGACGTGCTGTAGCTGAGAATTTGTGTTGGCTATCTTTCATCTCGCCCAAGCAAACTGTCTGGCTTGTGTTGAAGACTGTTCTGGACTGTGGAAAGACCATGGAAGTGTTTGTTAAGGTAATTTTATCACCCCACACTGCAGTACTGCAAGTATGAAGGGCTCAGTTGTCTTAACTACACTCATGTATAACAGAGTGCATACGCTTAATATTGTCTTTCTATCATTCTCGTACTTCGGCTTATCCCAAGTGTCTCTGCATTTTAGGTCTTTTACTTGTAAAATCCTGCAAATTCGGAATTTCCGTAACAAATTTTTTTTGTAAAGATTTTTAGCGGTTTTTGGTTTTTTTATGGTTTTTTGTTTTGGTTTATGCATGATTTTACCTCAAGACACAGTCGTGGAGGAAAATGAGCGATTTCGGTGGGCGTTTTTGGTGAAAAAGACGTCTTGTCTGAGTTAATAGTCCATTTTAAGAAAGGGGCTTGTCCGGCCTTCTCATTTTGGATATTAAGCCTTGGTTCTGACCAATTAAGGGCGTTTATCTTTTGTAGGCACTGGAACTGATGAAGCCGGCGTGTCATTGTCGTCTTTCCGATTGCCAGATGAGCCTGATCACCAAGGCGGTGCAGCGTGCGATCGCCATGAAACAAAACCTGTTGGCCACTCCCAAAGCTGTGGAGAACTTCATTCAATTGATGGAACGATTGCATAATGTATATAGTTTTTGTTCATAGTGTTTCGCTTAAGTTTTTAAATGAACTTTGAAACGTAATTTTTAGTACCGGCCGCTGAAAATTAAGTTTTAAGCACGTTGAAACGGTCAGATTTTTTTAAATTTGTATCTGTGTAACGGTAGTTTGAATGATTGATTCTGCCCACTATGCCCACTCTGAAGTGTAGCCCAGGATTTAAATAGTAGCATTTAGTTCGTCTTAGTCGGTACTCATTTTTGTAATAATATAAATTATTGAAAATATTATTCCTGAATACATTAGGGTTTATCTGTTTCGCTATGTTCTGTCTTGCGTATTTGATCTTTTCACGTCTCTCTTAGAATTCTGATTTCAGCCATTCATTTCTTTTCAGACATCAGTCATTCCCTCTGGCGAACTGTTGGACCATTGTGTGGGCGTGTGTCTGGAGGCGGCGGACGACCCCGTGCTGTGGTCTGTGGGACTGAGACTACTGACCAGTGCGTGCCAGTCCGCTGTCTGCCAGCCGCTGCCCTGGGTTGCTGACATGACTGAGCCCATGTCCAAACAGTGGGTTCTGGTCAAATTTTCAGAGATTAAATTGGAGTCAATTCATGTATACTTACAGCCGTATGACCGGTCAGCTGGCAAAGTCAGGAAATAATCACGCCACTAATGGTGTATCAGATCAGTGTGTGGCGGGCTAATTTCGCCGCCAGGTGAACGGCTTTACGGCTATAAAATGAATCAACCCTGACAGTCTAAGGGTTTCTGTTTAATTAAGGGGGGGGGGGCTACCTGTAAAAGTGAAAATGTTAGGTTCTCCGATTTGCTTCAAATTTGCACATGATGTAGCCCCAAGTAAGGCGCGTCGCAGATGTAACAAACTGGAACCAATGCTTGTGCCAATTTTTTACTAGGGGCTCCCAAAAATTTAACTTTACGTGTAAATTATAGGCGCGAAATAAAGTTTTTTGTGGTTGCAAAGCGTCCCTTTACTCAAAATTTTTGTTAACACTGACGAATCTGATTTTTACCTGATTCGATAGCCTAACGTCTTATCTCACCATCTATGATCCATTTTTAAAAATTTTTGCTCATCGCCTAAGCAATGACGCCAAATGTATAATCAGTCAAATTTGGCGGGCCCAAAAAACGGCCATTTTTTACATTTCGCCCTCGATTTTAGTTTTGAAAATACATATCAAAAATCTGGATCGTACGATTTTGCTCTTACATGTGGGCTACTACTATGCCAAGTTTCAGCCCGATTGGTATAATGTGGTTTGGGTTAGAACTAAGTCAGGGCCACTGTTTGGCTTTTGTACGCTCTTTTGCCTATGTAAATACACTGACAAACACACTGAACCAAAAGTGCACCGTCAAGCTTAATTGTTCTTATCTGAGGTTGGGGTGCCTTCGGGGAGTAACATGTGAAAATAAGCAAAATTGGAGAACTTTGATTTTTGGCCTGGGTAGCCCCCCCCCCTTAAGCTGGAAAACCGGGTAGAGGACGGGGCACACAAAATAGAGTTATGATAGGTAAAACGAGGTCAGGTCATGATGTTATAAAGGTCTTGGAAATTTGGGGTTAATGCGTACGTCGATCCAAAGCTCCCTAAGATTTTTTTACACCCCTTTGTGTGTGTCTTAGTAATCTGAGTGATTGTACTTTTTATAAAATGGTTTAGAAAAAAGTTTGTTGCATATTGGGATAGTGATGACAGATGTCTATGTGTTAGTCATGGTATCTTAATAAGGGGGGGTCGCTAAAATAAAAAAAATCTGTTTAAAAAACTAGACTAGACTAGTCACTAGACATAAACATCGGATTCCTTATTCTTCATCAAACGTGTGTGATGGTGAGATTCCAATTCACAACTTATCTGATTTTTATTATTATAGTATGCTATTCTTATGCTACGTTATTATAGTATTATTATAGTATTAGTATGCTATTATTATGCTACATATATACTTTCAGCGAATTATTGTCAAATACATGTGTGTCGCATTTTGATAACGGCTCAAAAGTGTATTAGCTGATGCAAGAGGGAGATCGCGAACTTTTTTAATTTTTAGATAGGATTTCGTGTTTATATAGAGAAAAACTTTTTGTTTGTATTTCTAGAACTACGACGATAGCGTATGTGCTAAACCGAGTTCTGTCCTTGTATATCAAGTGTACCCAAATTCCGTGGATGGAAGCGAACCTAAGCTGCGCCTTTGACATCCACGAGCTGTGCATTAACGCCCTGGAAAGCCTGGCTCAAAGTTTTGCAGCCGCTAATGCTCAGATTTCTGGTCAGTTGAATCTAGGCGTAGTTTATGTATCAGTCAGGGATCGACCGGAACCCTAAAACTACCGGAACCGGAACCGGAACCACCTAAAAATACCGGAACCGGAACCGGAACCGGAACCGGAACCCCCTTCAAAAAGACCCTATATTTTGCAATATTTTCAAAAAAATTTTTTGTGTACTTTTACTCACATTTTTATTCCGCCTAGAGGCGGAATATTTGGAATCATTTCATAGCACCAAGAGTACACACTTGGTGCTATGAGCCACTGCAGGCCATATGCTTAGCATAGGCCTAATATAGGTACTATTTTTATTCTGCCAATGGGGGCAAGAATTTACTGAAATCTACTATATCTATTCCGCAAGTATATCTGCAAATGTATATTTTCCATGTTTGCCTAAGAATTTTTTTTAAAATACGTAATAGTTATTTGAAAATTCATTTTTCGCTTTCACTTCTAGGTCCCCCCCTATGTGTTTTTGTCTGTCTGGCTTTTGACAGACAGCCGGGAAATTGACTGACCAATCCAGTGTTATATGCAAATCAGTTGTAAACGTGTAACCAATCACTTTTATTCGAGCATAGACATGCGGCAACAATAGCCAATTATTTTTCACGGGCGTGGCAGTGGCTTGTATCAAATATTATGCAAATTAGGCATCCATTTGTTTTCCGCCGCTCATTCAGTCTGTCTACAGCTCAAATAGATAACTGGAGGTGGCTGTGTGGTCCTATGCATACAGATGTAGGTGAGAAAGTCTCCAGAGTCCAGAATGAATAATGTGCTGACTGCTGACTGTGCAGGAGTGGAGTAGCCCATTTTATCCAAATTTGAAAGATCATATATTTTTCAGGTTTGCATTACCCTTGTGTGATCAGACAAAAATAAAGACACTTATTAAACGGACCTATTTTATTCATAGGTAATTGTAAGCATAATATTTAATATTTTAATTTTATATTAATTTAATTAATTTTAATTTAATTAAATTTATTTTAATATTTAGTATATAATACCTATATAGCATCAATTTTTTAAAATGTATTTTCCGCGTAGCCAAAGAAGCTTGACAAAAATTCATTCCTAATTTGGGCTGAGACTGTTCGCGCTACTGTCGCGTGAGTGAGCAAAGACTAGGCTGGTACTCACAACATTTACGACTCGTCCAAAAAGCTCTGGCCACTTAGAATCTAGGGAGGAGCGCCGATTTGGCCAAAAAACCGGCACATTACTCTGTAGTCTGTAGGAAGAGAAAGGCATAACAGATCTGCCCTTCTCCCTCGATTCCAAGCAACCATGTGGTGAATCCGCAAATCAAGAAGTCTCGCCGAAATCAAGACACGTCCTAAGGCACACCACTAATGCAGAGCACCCAGAGCAAACTGTCCTGTACAACTCCCCTATAGATGCACCTTATGCCGCAACTGCCCCGCGAACCTCCTTCGCATGATCCAGCCTCCAGCGTTCACACATTACACAAGCACCCGCACGGACAGCACGCCAAATATGAAACAAGCAAAACCCGACCAACCCAGCTCTTGGATCAACACCAATTATACAGCCATTGAGTCATTGACCACACACACGCTATCTCTCACACTATGTAGCAAGCATAATAGGTAATAACTTCACGCCACTGCGTAGGAATTTGTCCCTTTTAGGGACCCACTTGTTTATATGCAACCCTTCTATACACTTTTGACTTTCTATACACTTAAATACACTTTTGACATTTATTTTAGTATTTACAGTAATTTAGCACTTTAATTCTCAGTGCAAACGCAAAATCAGTGAGCCACAGGTTGCAGGGGTCTGGAGATTTTTTAACTGTTTACGCCGAATTTGGATAACTAAAGTTGTATCAGAAATTTTTTCCGACAGGTACAGTGTATTATACAAGTACATTCAGCATAATGTACTTTTGTAGACATGCATAGGCTTTGATGAAAGATAATAACAAGGAGTAGTCAGCCATAGAGATGCAGGGGTCAGGTTTTCGGCAGGGCGATAAAAACCAAAGGAGAACCCTTTGTTAACAATTTCTTAAGGTAGACCTTAAGGTTAACTTCTTGAGGGGACCAAAAGGCGGGGGGATCGCGGCCCCCGAGACCCCCCTCCCTATCTACGCCGTCTCGTGGACCCAAAAAACCCCTGACTTAGAGAAAATTGGGGAGCGGGCGGCGGCTGTACCGTCGCCCCCTCTCCTAGATGTTAGATAGTAAAGCCTGTTTCACACGAGGTGGATTATCAAGGATATCTTCCTCAGGGGGATCCCCATGGGAATTCCCGTCGTGGGAGTCCCCACGCGTCTTCAAGGGGATCCCCTTGGGGGTCCCCATGGGGAATTTTGCTTATCGCTCGCCGAGCGTTTTTTCAAGGGGATCTACATGCAGTGGCCAATCAAATAAAGTCACGTGCGTCTGAGGACTTGCGTCCCCATGCGTTCCCAAGGGGATCCCCTCGGGGACGCGTGGGGACGCAAGGGGATCCCCTTGAAAATCCACCTCGTGTGAATCAGGCTTAAGGTTTACACAGATTACATAATTTTTCAGTGTAGCGTGAAAAACCGAGAACCTTCGAGTTTCGACCTTTGGCTTTCATTGAGCTAGTTGAAGTAATACAAGAAGTTGGACACAAAAAGCACAGCACTGTTGATAAAGAATAAGCACTGCAACATAAGAATGCTAGAATAAAAAATCAAAAGCTATTTGTATGTACTCCTAGTACTAGTACTATAAATATTACAATATCCGTTTTAAGACAATAAAGCACAAACGATAACAATGTATTAAGCTAGTGTATATTTAAATTTGTATTGTATTTTGTATTTGTGTTTAAAGTACATGTACATACATGTATAAGTATGCAAGATTTATATATACGCGTACAGCACACAATATGTTGAACGCATGAGCTTTGATGAAAGAGAATAATAAACAAGACGAAGCCTAAACTAGCTACAGAGTCGCAAGAGGCTCGCCAGAACAAAATCTGAAGAAAGTTTTGATTTTTAGGCCAATTGTGGTCAGTTGGAGGCCTATCGGAAAATTTTCATGGACGAACAACACAAAATTAAAAGCAAAATCCTTTGTCAGAGAAATAGTGGTTCCGGTTCCGGTTCCGGTACTTTTAAAATACCGGAACCGGAACCGGAACCGGAACCAAAAAGTACCGGAACCGGAACCGGAACCGGAACTCCGGTCGATCCCTGGTATCAGTGTTTAAAGCCAAACCATGACAAAAACCGTAGAATTTAGTTGCCAATTTTTGTTGTTTTTTGTTTCTTCAGCGTGTCTGCGTATCTTCTTCTTGTTGTTTTTTTATTAGAAACATAATGCAGTATAATTTTACATGTATTTTAATGGAATATTGTGTTTCCTATAACCTACACGGCTACACCTCCGTCTAATCTACACTTTAGATACTAAAACTAACTGGGTGTTGAGCGGATGTGGTTTTAATTTTCACGTTGATCTTTACAGTTCTTCCCAGATCATGCGCATTTTGGCCAGAGTCTCGTTTAGTTGCAGTCAACTGTGTACCTTTCAGATTTCTCTAGTGGTATTGGTCTGATGTTTTGTGTTAATTTATGAGTTTTTAGAAAATCTCTACAAGTGGCTGTGGGAATCGTTGCTGGACCCTTTCGATCCGTACACTTTGGTGAAGCTGTACTTTAATTTCACTTTCGAAGCTGTACTTCCATCGTCCATTAAGAAAATTGTATGTTTCTTATCGACAGAACTTGATTGTTGGTTTCTATTCTTGGGAAATTATCTGTTGGTATTAAATTGCTGCATAACGCAAACATATTCTGGCAATCAATTTTGAATTATTTTATATTTGTAAAACTGATTTTAGGTTCCCAGCTGCTGCATTGGCGGTCTGAAATTGGACGACACTATGTTCGAATCCTTCCCATGTGATATTGATGATCCCCTTCATGACCGTAAGCTGAATACTAGCAAAAAATATCTTCAACATTGTATATTTTCATTTTTTATATCATGGCATATTATAAAATTTAATTTTGAGTTTAAGCTGAAGCTCAGAACCGAAACGCTTGGAATTGAACATGTCTTACAGAGAATCTGTAGTGTAGATCAAAAGTGATATATTATATAGGTTTACGATGAACTGTAAAAAATCGGTTCCGAACCAATTAAATAGCTATTATGGAATAGCTTTTGACTTTAATTAATAAATTAAATTAAATAGTAAGCGGACTGAAATTCCTGACCCGTGCGCTGGCACAAATGAAGTTTCGTGGGGTTAACATTTCGAACTTCAGGTATTAAAAACTGAGGTTTCGCTGGGATTTAACTAAATCTATTTGACTGGAGTTTAGTTCACGCTCAGACTTGACTTAATATACCCATTCAGTCTTCAGTGCAGTCCACTGTCAGCTTTCTATGAATTAAAAAGATACGTTTTGTATGGATTGTTTTTGGCCAATCTG
Source organism: Trissonchulus sp. WLG1_4 (assembly GCA_030248245.1). Lineage (NCBI taxonomy): Eukaryota > Metazoa > Nematoda > Enoplea > Enoplida > Ironidae > Trissonchulus > Trissonchulus sp. WLG1_4. The sequence continues at coordinate 13,875 of JASANF010016490.1, read as the reverse complement.
ACATTGAACTCTTGTAACAGTGATTTCTACTTTTCAGCCACCCTGTGCAGTCTGGAGTCCCTGATCCAGTGCGCCTGCATGTCCCGGCCCCTGTTTGCCCTGCTGTCCCGCTCCCTCACGCACATGAAGACCGACGTGGCTCAGCAGGAAAAGCTGCCGCACAAATTGCGAACTGTTTTGGCCAAGGTCGGCGCTCTGGCTTTATGATATGTAAATGACCTTGCTGCGGGTGGTCTAGTGATATAAAAATCACTATAGCAGCTGATGACATGACTTTTGTAGTTAAAGTAAATGACTGAGGAAACGTTAAGTATAGTAGTTTAAGCCGTCATTAATTCATTTTACTACATATAATTCTGTGAGTAGTTATGTGTATCAGTTGTCAGGCGTAAAAAGAAATAAGTTCACGTTGGATTTTGTTCACTGTTATTTTTTTTTGCAGATTTGTAAAATCTGTCATTTTTTCAGACACTGCCTTCAGAAAGTTTGCAAGCGTGGCGAAATGTACTAGATTTACTGAAAACGCTATACAGAATTATGGAATTCCCCCTGCCAAAACAATACTTTGATTCAATCACCAAATCAACTGTTACGGGTAAGACATAGTTTCAGAGACCAAGAGCATTTTGTGCAACAAGAAATTTTGTGCCAACATTCACTATATACTGGTTTTCTCCTAAAATAGGACTGTTAGTCATCCACTGAACTAGGTAGGAATTCAGTCGATCTTTGTGCTACAGTTTATTCTGAGTGTAAACAGAGGATAAAACATGCTCTGCTTCATGGAAGACTTGACGGCCAACGAGGAGGAAGAATGAATTTCAACAACTGATTTTTCACGAGCCAAATTGCACACCAGAATTAGATATTTTTGTGCGTAAAGCGTAGATGTAATTGAAAGCTGGTTTTGTCTATTTCTGTGTACAAAAACTGGAAAAGCAGATAAACTTACGACTTTAGATATGCTTCGTCAGTCGTGCGATTGGTTGTATAAGTAGGGTGGCTCGAACAGCACAGCAGCTGGGCTTGTAAATTGTTGTAGAGAGTAGAGACCATTAGTTTTTTGAGCCAGGCGTTAGCCGTTTTTGCATTGAAATATAGTTATGTAAAAAATTTTGCAATCCTTAACATATTTGCGAAATTGCCACTTTGTTTTTTCATAAACTTGATTTTTTCTATCCCAGGTTTAATCGCAGTTGGTCCTTTGTTAATCGTTGGCGAGGCGTTGATGGTATTGCTGTGCAAGAAGCCCAAAACGGTTGCTGTATCGGACAAACTGATTAATCACGCGCTTTCTGTGTATTCGTCCATTGTGAAGGTATTTAATGTTTAAGATAGTAGTTGCGTTTTTGAGTTTTTTGTGATTTCTAATTTCAAGAGTGCATAATACCGTCTCACTCTATATAGAATAAGAGTGAGACACTCTCCAGCCTGCCTGTGTTCCAGCACAGGCAGATGCGCTGGTCGTTTTCAGGCTACATGTTTACATTCTGTGCAACATGGGGCTGGCCAATCAGCGCGTAGATTCTCTACGTAACACACTTTTGTATATAATCGCTGATGCGGTGATAAGCCTTAAGATAGGAATAAAAGGTTAATAACTCATTATTTATTCATAGCCTGCTTGCAAAAGCATTAAAAAAGGTTTGCAAATGCCTTTAGGGATATTTTGGCAAATTTTCAGCGAAATTGATTGAGAAACTTTTCAGAAATTGAGAAAAGTTGATATCTCAAAATTTTCTCAATCAATTTCGCTGAAAGTTTGCCAAAATATCCCTAAAAGTATTTGCAAACCTTTTTTAATGTTTTTGCAAGCAGACTATGAATAAATAATGAGTTATTAATTAGGGATGGAACCCGCCGCAGGGTTGGCAAGTCTCGGGTTTGCAACCGAGACCGAGACCGAGACCACCGAAACGAGACCTACGAGACCGAGACCAGCCCTTGGGGGACCTTTTTTCAAGTTTCAATTTTAAAAATTTGAGATACTTTGAAACGTGAAAAATTGGTAATTAAGTTACAAAAAAGTGACCATTAGGTTAGGTTGTATGAGTGTATGACTTGCGAAGTTGCGAGAAACTTAACATTGTAACGAACATTGTAACGACCGGATGCATGAGAGTAATGACTGTGGCAATACATAGGATTTTAAAAGTTTCGCACACTTCTTCGCATGCCACACGGCGTTTTATAGTGCATTGCAAACATATATTGGCACCTTGGCACTTGGCAGTCTGACTCTGGTGCCAGCCTAGAATCGTTTGTGTTGGTGCAGTGGTGCTATGTACTATCAAAAGTACTGAAGGGGGCATCATCACGGACCAGAAAAGTTTCTACCACTGACATAATTATGTGGAGGGAAGGTTTGAGGCTCCATCCAACCACTCCATAGCCCAAAGAGCATTTGAGTGACCTAGGTTTTTTAGATACGTAATGTTTTGACATGCGTTTAAAGGTTGGGGCTCAAGAAATTCAATTAAACTGCAACCCAATTCGCGCTTAGTAAAGTTGTAAGCCCGCAAATTGTTAATTAAAAATCAGCTACGAACTTAGAACTGTTTGGTATATAAATGATGGGCAGTATTTTTACTGTTTAACACATGTATGCTTGCGAGTTCCACATACATACAAATGCAACATCGCTTAGTCAGACAACCCATTCTAGCTCAAAGTTTATTTTAAAAAATCTAGCTTGATATACAAAGTTTGAACTTGAAATTAGCCAAAGTTTGCCGGTGAACTGACATTCTTCTGCAGCAGACAGTTTGGACTACTTCATGCTTGGCATTCTATTTGGAAACTTAAATTGTAAAAAAAATCTTCTAAAAAATTGTGAAAATTTTGGAAAATTTCGAAAACTTCAAGTCTCATCTGAAATACCGAGACCACCCTATGGCAGGTCTCGGTTTTCCTACCGAGACCGAGACGGATTCCGAGACCGAGACCAGCCTAGTCTCGGGTTTTTTACGAGACCGAGACCGAGACCGAGACTGCCAACCCATGGAAGTCTCGGTTTTTTTCCGAGACCGAGACCGAGACCACGAAACCGAGACTACCGAGACCGAGACCAAATTCTGACTTTGGGAGACTTTGGGTCATTTTTTGCCATTTGTTTACCTATTTGTTTGATGACTTTTTACAAGTTTTTAAGCAAAATTACAAGACCATGGTCAGATACCTTATGTATATATAACTAAGAGCTACATCACGGCAATGGTGGTTACACTCCTGGTTCGTTCCTCCTTTTGAGTGGGTGTGGGAACCTGTCATCTTAAATACTGTGAAATTTTGAACTCTGTCCCAAAACCCAAACTAGACGCAATTTGTCCTTGTTCTCGCCAGAACATAGCAATTTTAGACACTGTTTGGCCGAATTTAGTTAAAAATCGCTCAGATTGTATTGGAATTACCAATGTTCTGCTGAAATATATACACCCAAGATAGAAAGGGTCTATGGCTCAAAAATTGGACCTGTACGCCATGACGCTCTTTCATTCTTTGCCTCCGACGTGACACCCCTTTGAGTGGGCCCCCCTCAATCCCCTGGGACTAAATTTTAGTTGGGAGTGGAGTCTTCCCTTCTCATCTACCGAACTACATGTGTCACAGCATAGCTCTGAATAGTGCGTTTAGTTGAACTTTCACAGATTTATTTTTGATTTTTTGCTAAACTCATACTACAGAATTGGAAATTACAGTTAAGTATGTGAAGCCACCAATTGGAATAAAAAAGTTGACCAGCCAAACACTAATTAATAGTACTAAAGAATAAAATATAATAATACATAATAATCACATCACATAATAATAATCACACAGACAGACTTGAAAGATAATATGAAATAAGAAACTTAATCACAAACATACATTTTTGGGGGTGTACTGCGTTTTCTGATATTCTAAACAATCACAGTAAAGTTGTTTTCGGTAAAAAATGACAGAATCTCTCTGTTAGGTGTGAAATTTTGGTGAAATAAAAACTTACCAAAAAAAATTCCTGCCAAAAATATAAACCAAAGGGGGGACCACAGGAAAATTTTTTACAGAATTGAAAAACCGAGACCGGGTACAAACCGAGACTTTTCGACTACCGAGTCCGAGACCGAGACTGGGCTAGTCTCGGGTTTTGACCGAGACCGAGACCGAGACTTCCATCCCTATTATTAATCTTTTATTCCTATCTTAAGGCTTATCAGAGAATCAGCGATTATATACTAAAGTGTGTGACGCAGAGAATGTACGCGCTGATTGGCCAGCCGCATGTTGCATAGAATGTCAACATATAGCCTGAAAATGACCAGCGCATCTGCCTGTGCTGGAACACAGGCAGGGTTGCGCCCACAGGTCTCAAGTTGCCAATATTGCGTGAGCATTTTTTGGCACATTAACACATCTCATTTTTTTCAAAATTTTACCTGTGGTTCTTTTTTACAGGATTTTAACTACTTCAAAATACATTTATTCGTGGGTGCTTTTATCCGCACAGGATTTTCTCAGTATGTCTAGTAGTTTATAAAGTGAAGGAGATGCCTCGGATTGACGTGTTTAAAACCTTACCAATTTTCTCCCCTACAGGTAATTAATTAAAACTGGAATTTTGGAAAAAACTTTTTCTAAAACGCTTGCTCTAAAAAGCCAAATATTGACTTTCAATACACACCATGCTGTTAGGCAAAAAATTGTTCTACTTTATGCAAAAGATCGTTTGTGATTTGAAGCTGTAAACGCTGAGTTATGGCCTTCCAGAGAAACACCTAAAAACGCAGTTACCCCCGCAATTGATTATTATTTCCCTGTTCTAGGTCTTGTTTACACTTGAAAAATATTACCTGAGGCCCTGAGGGTACATTTGGCCGTCTAAAATGAAGTATCAATCGACCTGCAATAATTGTTTTACCGTTAGGTATTAAAATAGAAATCGGCTCCAAATCTAAATCGATTCCGACTCATTTGACAATCTTGAACAAAAAGAACCACAGATTTTATCATTCATATATAATATCGTCACAGACTTTTTACGTGCACAATTTTAGTTATTGACTGAATTACTGACTATTGACTAATACTGTACTTCATGTTTTTTTTTGAAATTTTGATTTTTTATGAACTTTTTATAATTTTTTCAGGAAACCATTTTCACCCTGATCGATTCCACCGGCATCAGTCATTCGGAGCAGGCCGCCAGCATTCAAGCGATCTATATGTCCGTCTGTGAAATCTGCACTGTCTGCCATGAGGACTATAAAAGAGACGAAAAGGGCTTACCGCCCCTGTTGCGGGATTTGCTGAAACTGCTCACGGACACCAAGAAACTGCACGAGAAAGCCGACATGGAACGAATTCAGGCAGGCTTGACGGCAGCTAACCTCTCAGAAGACTCTATGATCCAACTGGCACTAGAAGAAAGTCTGCAGACGGCTCAAACTCAGAAATAGTTTTTCCAGTACTAAAGTCTTGCAGAAAATAGTTGCACCACTTGAGAAAACGAAACAGTATGTGATTTCGTTATGAAAAGAATAGACTCTGACTATTAAGAGTACAGCAAATATCGCAGAACTCATGCCACTAAAATAAGTAAGTGGCGCAGCTATTTTTGGCAGACTTTAGTTGATTATTCATTACCACTGCAGACTTCTGGCAATAATGATGACGCATATATACTTACACAGTTACAGTATTTTGACATACTAAAATTTACATTTTTTCACCCAACGTAAAAGGTTTACTATTTTTTATGTCGGATGGCGGGGGTTGTTCCCAAACTTTTGTGCAGTGCAAATGCAGTCCTGTCTTACTATATTTTGGGAAAACACGTATGGGCTTTTTTTACCTGAAATTTAGAGTAAACGGTTTGCGCTGTGTCGCTGACTTTATTTTTTAATAGTCGATAAATGTTTGTTGCTTAATGTCATTGAAATCTATTCTGTACCACAAAATGAATTACTATAATATCGGCGGTAATGGACAATGGTTGTATTGACAATTACTATTGTTTTTGCTATTCCTTGTCTAATTTGCTATTTTTGTCAAGTTTTGTTTCTGTACTATTCCGTCTTATTGTTTCTGATAGTGTTTGACAGATCAATCAATGGTCACGGATCAATCGACTGCTTCTTTGCTGTAATGGATTTTGTAGGCCAAAATTCAAGCTGAAATCAGTTTTTTAATTATTTCTGCTAACACGAGACTGTCATTGTAAAACTGTAGCAGCAAAATTGAAACCGAAATAGAAACTTAATCTTGGTGTGCCTCACTTAATATGTGTTACTAATAACGGTTATAAAGTTTTTTGCTTATTTTTTACAGCTTTTTTCGAGTTCCCATAATCTTGTTTGCAAAGTGTTTTTGTATATTGGAACTTTATTTCCTGTTTGTTTCTGTTTCTGATGTCTGTTAAAGTGTGTTAGTATGATGGTAAACTGTGGCGAATACGAAACACAGCGATAATGGCGTAATTTCGAGATTTCAGAAAACTGAAACTCACATTTTTGGTTGAAGTGAAAGTTGATCTCTCAGCTTTTTGTGGACGAGTAACATTGTAACAAACTAAAACATTACAAAATGCACAAAAGGTCTAGGATTTATAAAAATTCTGAGCATATTTGCCTTCTTAGTTCTAAGCTGAACAATGGTAAACTCAACTTTTTGTGAAATTTTGACTAAGTCTTACTGAGTGTCTGTGTGCCTGTTTTGCACAATACAAAATGATACTTGCAATGAACTTGTGGCTGTTTTATCGAGTCACTAAAGAAAGGGCTTTGTTATCACTAAAGAAAGACGATGATCCTAACGACATATGCTCCTAGAAATTGTAGGATCAAGACCGTACTTGCACTTTTGCTTTCTTTTTGAGCGAGCAATAGGCAAAGGTCTCAATGTGACAGCCGCCAATAAAGCTATCAATTGCATGTGGTCGATCAATGCGTACCACGTTATGTATTGAGGTGTCAGGGGCTTCCATACTGGAGGTTATTTCTGGGGGGAACGGCTACCAGTCAGTTGGTAAGGACCATAAGTATTTTGCCTTTCCTTATTTATTCTCATCGATGTGCTGTACGTTCACACATTCGAGTTTTGGCTGGATGCCTCCAAAATGCAGGTGCACACTGCACACTAACCCAAGATCGTTCAGGGTAGAAATTAGGTTTTTTAAGTCTTGTTTTTTATTAATAACATGTCTGTTTCTGCTACAGTATTGATATGGTTTGTTTTTAATGCAGCGTAACAATCTTTTTGCAGCCGTTTGGTTTATTTTGTTTCAATCTTTCACTGAATTAACTAGCAAATCTGTTTAAAACCTTTTGTTCATTGTACTGACATAAATACATACGTATTGACAGAATGGTAGAGTAGTTAAAATTTATTCTATTGTAATAATTGTTGAGGAATTTAAATTGCTACATTGAGTGAAAATGTACTTGAGATTTTGATCGGATGTAAACCTTGTATTTTCAATAAACTTTCACGTTCGTGTGCCAAAGAGTGTCTTAAAATGCACTTCAAGTGATCCAGTAACAATGTTTCTTTGTTATGGCATCAAGCCTTTTAAGGAAACTTTTGTTACGGACTCACAGTTTTCACAATAGTTAAAATCAACACATTTCCTGTTGTAATTTTTACTTTTATTGGATACCGTATGGCATGAAATTGAGTGTGTTACTGTAGATTAGTTGCTTAACAAACGAATTAGCTGTTGTAATGTGCCGATATGCCATTGCAAAGCTTAAGAGTACCGCTACAGTAAGCGTACCGATAACGTAACGATCCTATGCTGGCGTATTTTTCAGCAAATTTTATTTGGTGACGTACCAAGAAAATTAACATTTTTAAGAATAAAGTTTGCATACTGTTTGCATACATGACGTGTACTATGTAACTGCAGGTGCCACAAGGACAAAAACTATGAAAAAGTGTATCGAAAAGTTAGAAAACTTCCTTTCCTTTCCTTTCGGGGAAATTAACAAATTGTGAAGTCTATCATTAAATTCAATGTTGGCATAATTAAAAAGCTTTCTTTTGCAATAAAAATGTTTAAAATTTGTGTTGCGGAATTTAGAAACTGTTGGTTCGATTCCCAACACTGAAAATTTTCTAATTTCTAGGCTCTCTGTTCCCCCATATTTTGCAATTCATGCGAACCTTAGGTTTTGACCAGCTGCTAATTTAAATCCCGTACTGCCAGAAAACAATTTGTAGCCCTATGATTATTTGACAATGACACGGCTGATTATCACCCCGGGGCTGCCTGACTCAAGTACCAGCCATCGGGACTACGGTATTACGTGGACTCAACAATATGCAGATGTGGTGTGAAAATTAACTGTCGGATTGGATTAGTGGGAATTTGGAGCGTTCACTATTGAGAGGCGGGCCAGTGAAGCAGGAGCTCGCATATTAATAGAATCATTTTGTTAATTTCTTTTCAGTGGTTACGTACATCGTCCCTCAGAGCAAAAGCATTCTCACATACCAACCTAGGAGTGCATAATCAAAGGCTCTATCTAAACTTTTGTTGGTATAGCAGATATTGCGTGTACTTGGTTGGATGCAGGTACATACCTACATAAATTGTTTTAGTGTCAAGTTGGGCTACGTACGTAAGATCCATACCTATATTGCTGAATGGTGTCTTGCATAGAACTGATAAATTTTCTCCTTGACTCCGCAAATCTGTAACTGTATGGCACTGTATACTAGGGCAAAAAAGTTAAACTAACTAAAATTAGAAAAGTTAGGGGTCATACTTTAACTTTAAGTACAAATAAGCTAGAGGTCATACTTCAACTGTAACTTTACTTATGAAAATTAAAACACCCTTACTTCAACTTTAACATTAAGCTTATTTAAAAAAGTTATACAAAAGTTATATAAAAGATTTTGGGCTTACTGTAACTTTAACTTAAATTAGCACCGGAGCCTTACTTTAACTGTAACTTTAACTTAAATTGAAGCCATGGCCTTACTTTAACTTTAACTTTAACTTAAATGAAAATGGTCTAACTTTTTTGCCCTACTGTATACTGTACGTAGTGTATAATACATATTACTAAATTTTCCCACTCTTCATTCTCACGGTAATAATTGTAAGTCTTAAATTTCTTTCCAAAGTAGCTCAGTGTAAGCAGACTCCAAGTTAAGTAGATTTTTAAGAGTTGTTTAGTGTTTATCGTGTACACATTTTAAAATACATTAGCAACGTCTGAACAAATTGTAGCACCAAATTTAGATTTCAGTAAACATGTAAATTTAAGCTGAAGAGTCCATTGCAGATGTTACTTTGCTTGTCAAATGCTATTACTGTATGCGTATCAGATTACAAAACGCGGCCGAAAAACTTTATGCCAACCGCCTTACTGTTAAACTATATACCTGCATTAAGAAAATGTACTCAAGCTTGAAAATAATTCACTGATCTCGGTCTAATCATTACACAGATGTGGCTGTGCACTGGGCAGATATAAGAGATAGGTAGTCAGTCACTATGGATTGCGTCTGAGTGGGGTTTAGCTGATACACTGTAGTCGATTTTGTGGCAATTAATTTTTGTGGCAGTAGTTTTATAGGCAAAATATTGACCTGGTGTCATATCTATCACGATCACCTATCGAGAACGGAGGGAGCATTAGTCAACACGTACACGGCTGTACAGGTTTTCGAAAATATGCTCCACTGTGATCAAAACAGAACGAGCTCCTGGAAGATATATGTATCGCATATGTATGAACCTGCCATTTTACAGTGTTACAGTGTCGACCAAAGTTACCTACTTGCTACAGTTTTACAGATTTCGGAGTCGAAGCGGAGTCGGAGTCAATTGATTCAGAATTCAAATTACCTATATTCTTTGACTCCGGAATCAAGTGACTCTGACTCCGGAAGTCCGGAGTCCGTAACAAATAATTTTTGTCGGTACTGTAGGTGCGCGGCATGACCAAGTTTGCTGTGGGAGGAGGCAAGCGTACTGTAGAGTTTGTCTAAGATGGTCCCTTGGCAGTTTGAGTTTTTTGCAGGCCCTCGCACTTGTGCAGTCTCATCTGTCCTTCAAGTTTATCAGGAAAAGCTCTTGGCTTTGTGTGTGTACAGGCTGTCGGCCTAATAAAGGGGCGTGAGCATAATGCCTTGGTTATAGTATATTATATATAATGAATGGATTTCGAAGGACTGCTGCTTGTGAGAGGGAACTTAAACTTGGACTAGTTTGCATTTGTACTGGGTTCCCTCGTTATGTAACTTGGAACCAAGAAAGCCCCTAATTCAATTCTCAGCCAACGGGCCGATAAAATTAGGCCTTGGAAATAAGGGGTTCCGGCGTTCGCCTATAGGTCCTCTCTCTGGCTTGAAGTCTGACTTGTTACGCCCTGTTTGTACGGATAGTGTTTAGACATCTGAAGCACTCTTGGGCCAACCGGCTGACAAACCGCCACTGAAGCTCGCCCAAAAGTTGCCTAAATTAGCATTCTTTGCCATCGGAAATGTGTAGAGGCCTAGCCTTAGCCTTTAAGTGTACGCTGCGGACCGAGGCCCAAAACCCCACTCCTAATTGAGCCTTTGAAAAGGCAGACAGCCCTTTTCTGGATCTGTCAGGGGGTGTCTGGGGATCATTCTAAATTCTAACCGCCCCCCTCCAAATATGCCAAAGTATATTTGGTGGTGCCTTAAAGCACCACATTTTCTGGCTCCCCAGCATAAAATTATATAGTCAAATGTTAACTCCATTCGGTTGAAACATCAGTTGATCAGGTTTTGTTACATATTCGTTCCCCCCTTGTGCGAATGCCTGATTGCCCCCCTAGCGTCTACTTAACTGCAAAGCCAACCTCCTGAGTGAATAGAGCCACTGATGAGACCAAACTGGTGTTTGCCAACCAACAAAGTGGGCTTTGTCTTGCGCTAAGAGCACAAAAGTGCTACAGTATGACCATTAGCTGGCCACTGATAGCGTGAGGGTTACGGTAGGCCGGTTGGCTCGGTGATTAGGGCTAATTGCTGGCTTTCGTGGCAGGCCATATCGCCTTACAGTAGACCCTTTGTAGTTTATTGCATTATATACGGTCAAGTGAAAACTACGTGCAGAAATGGGTTTTGTATAGAAGTGTTAGAAGTCCTATGACAGGACTGTTGAAGATTTAAGACGACTAATGAGTAATGAGTGACAGCTCAGAGTTGGCATAGTATACGTCAAATTTTATAGTGCTGGTCTGTGGACTCAGAAAGGGGCGGTTCGATGCCCCACTGGGTCAGTCCGTGCTGATACTGTCTGTTTAGGTATCCCCACTTCGACACGTGTGCGGGTTTGAAGTCTCAGTCTGTCATAACTACAACGATACCGAAACCAGAACATGCAAATCACATCAAATACGTAGATTGACCCAACTGAAGCTAAGAAGTACATATGTACCTATGGATGACTTCGTCAAACATTGAGCAGCAAAGTCCAAAATTAAAACTGCGTAAAAACATTCTGTTAAAGATCTGAAATAAATGATAGCAGTTGGTGGGATAATTGTCCAAAAACACTGTCGTATTTAGCGTACATAGCATTCCTTCACATAAAAATAAGGAATAGGAATATGTAGGCTTCAGGCATATATTATGCCGTCAGTTATAATTTCCCCAAGTATATATTCATTTAAGTTTTCAAATACCGTACACCCAACTTTGCACACTTCACAACTACAGTAAGACGGCAAGATTTTTTAAGTTTCGTCAAAGTAGCTTCAACCGTTGAGTTTCTACTACTTATTTAACGCAAGCGGCGTCGAGCGATTAACTAGCCCTACTTGAAATTGCAGCATGAATTGTTTAATGTGTTGACACTGAACTAGTCTCTGCTATAATCCGTCTAAGTCTTCGGATTAGTAGCATTAGCTGTCGTCGGAAATATGCCTGAACCGCCACGCCAAGGGCGCCCGTAAGATTCGTTGCAGAGCAGTTGCCGAACCACGCTTGACTGTGTAACTGAGTAGTAGTGACTGAAGTCTACCCAGATTTAGTGTTTGACTAAATCAAGTCTCACCGAAATTGCTGAGCCCTGAGATAAAACAGGTGGCTTGATTACTCGCTACAGTCTTGATGCTTGCAATTCGTTCTTTTCGTTCATAATAAAATGCCCCTGTATCTCCATTTGGGGCGCCTTATGCGCTACTCGATGGGACGTCACACGGTGCCACATGACGACCAATGGGGCACCCCACGCATTTTTCCCTTCGTGAGAACCAGGCTTTACGGACACTGGCATACGTTTTTGTGTGTGAGTTTAAACGAATGTCTAGCCGCCTTTGACCAGTGTCCCAATTGCCAAACCCATTTTGCTTAATATACACATGTAGGTTTACCAAATTAGCTACTTTCCGTGTAAATACCCCTAAGCTCTAATCCCTAAGCATACATTTGGTATGTTTACAATTCAGCAGGACTTAAAAGCATAAATTTCAATGGTTGTGTAAACTATTTTGCTATTTTAGGCTGTCGGATTCTCGAGACTCGGGTTTAGGCTCTTAGCTTTTGTGAAATCTAAATCCTGAATGAATACCAAGGAATTTTGGAACCACTTGAAACTCAATTAATCCCTGTCTGAGCAGCAAATAATTACATATTCTGGCGTTTAAATGAACTAGTTCAAGTTTGTTTTTGCGGCCAATCAAAGCTGATGAAGTTATCTTGCTGACGGTCTAGGCTAATTTCGAAATCCGGGTTTTTGCTAGGAGACGCTCTTGTCGTTTCTATCTGGCAAAGTGTGAAAGTAAGGGTGGTGGGCATGCATGTACATATTAAGGTCTCGGTCTGGGGGGGTTTTGTCCTGGAGTTTTTGAAATTTTAGGAGGCTTGTCCCAATGTTTTCAGGGCGTAAACTGACAAAAACGCAAAAATTACCACCTCTCCCCCAATTAGATTTTTACCAAAATTCGAATATTTTTAGCACTTTTTTCGTTTTTTACTCATTTTTGAAGCATTTTACAGCATTCTGGGGCTATTTTGGAGTTTTCGGGCACCTTTTTTCTCAGCATCAAGGAGCGATGCTTGTCCCGATGGGTCAAATCTGAGGGGGGGCTTGCCGCTCCCCCCCCAGATCCACCTCATGTACATCTGTAGTGGAGGAAGACAAACGTAATGTACCTACAGTACCTATGTATAGCCTAATGCAATTTTATGCAATATTGTTCGGCTCCTACATACACTTATAAAATGCAATTTGGTTACCAGAATGTGACCCGGTTACCTGGGATTCCTGTTGAACTAAAGATCAGATTACTGAGTGAACTTTTTGGAGAATAACACAAAAACTGCCGTTTTGGGACCCCTCGAAAAAGTCATAACAAAAAAATTTATTCTTGAGTTAACGAAGAATCCTTCATCCACCCACCAATACTTGGGCTGGCGAAACGACACTCGGAAAGCTTGAGGGATTTGAAGCTGGAGTGAACTTGACTTGCCACTCTAATGAACGTGCTACGATCCCTCGAGACTCACATAAAAAGAAATATGTCGACAGAAAACGTTGTGTTTGACATGAAGTTTAGATACTTAAAATTGAAAACATTGCATCGACATTTGGTTCGGTACAAAAGCTACCTTAAAACACTTTTCTCAAAAACGAAAAAAGTACATGGTCAGCTCAGCAACCGATCAATACAGCACTGTTTTTTGTTTTTGCCAATTTGACAGTGTTGTCTGCACAGTCACATTGCCATAAATGGACAAAGGACCAAGACTGAGATGAGGAGCTTTTTTTATACCTTTTTACACCTTTAGTCCAGCCTTTTTTTTATATGTTCGGGAAGCTATACATTAGACGTTAGTCAGTTCTTGGGTAATGTAAAGATCCTTGATTAAGTTTTAAAGCGCAGCTGGTTGAAAACGCTTTATGAGTCTAAG
>JASANF010016489.1:0-21100 GCA_030248245.1 Trissonchulus sp. WLG1_4 | reverse complement strand
GGGTGGTAGCGTTTATTTAAATTTTGACTGACTTTGTGTTTAATGTCACTAGTTTCATCTTATATGGCCAAGGCTAATTGTGAGTGTATGGATCTTGACATTCATATAGACATATAGATAGATCATTCGGCAAAATTTGTTTGTCAATCACATGCATACGTGACGTAGGCAGCTACCCAATTCTGGGGGGGGGTTTGGAACAACTTTTCCTGCCCTTTTTGCTTCGTGAGTCACCACTTTTGCCTTAGTAAGCCACCGACTTTTGCTTCGTGAGCTACCTTCAGAACATTCTGGGGGGGGGGTGAGGCACCTGTCTGGGGGGGGTGAAAACCCCCCACGCCCATGTATCGACTTACTTTTTTATGAACGTGGTGAGTGACCGGCCGCTATTCTAACCGCAACGGTGACCGGCCGCTATTCTAATCGCAACGATGTTTCAGCGGACCTTGTTGCACTAATATCTCATACTCTATTCTCATAATGTTTATCATTACATGCAAACCAGAAAACTTATTTTTTGCAAATGTTTTTTCAGACTAGTGATGAGAGACTGCTTTCGTGAAAGATTTGGTGTGCGCCGTAGCCGTAGCCCACTGAGACGAAAAGACTTTCGTTTTCGTGGCAATGTTGAACGATTTTCTATGAGGGACGGTGGCAAGAAGGGTCAGTTTTTCACCCGAAGCCAATTATTATTTGACTGTTCAGATGCAAAATTCTAGTCAAGCGCCAATAAACGCATTTCTCATACTGTCATTTTCTGAGCTAATGTATACAGTATTTTTTATATTATGGTGACTTTTTTAACTTTATTTGTGCGATTTCTTTTGAAATCAATTCAAGATTATTTTGAGATTTATGTTTTTTAATATTTTGTAGTACACAGCTCAGTCGTTCGTAATTGTAAAAATGTTATATTTTTATTTAGGTGGTCGATCTTATGCCGGACAATTTCGCTGCGAGAATCTATTTCGATGGTTTCGGGATGCGGGCGGGAACGGCAGACATGGCCTGCACGCTGCGGGCAACCGGGAGCGGGGGGGAGTGGGCGTTTTGGTGCGGGCGGGAACGGCAGACATGGCCAGCATGCTGCGGGCAACCGGGACCGGGGGGGAAGTAGACGTTTTGGTGCAGGCGGGAACGGCAGACATTGCCAGCATGCTGCGGGCAACCGGGGCCGGGGTGGAAGTGGGTGGTTCGGAGCAGGCGGGAACGGCAGACATGGCCAGCGCCGGCTTTGTCCAACAATTTTACTATATGTATGTATATTTATACAATAAATTTTTTCACTTTTACTATATGCATCTGAAGAACCATGGAATATTGCTTATCTTCCCACCGCTTTTTCAGCTATTTTGTGCAACGGGCGCCAGAGTTAAAAAATTGAAAATTTACTAAGCTTTTGGATATTACAATGCGGACAGCAAATTTATTAAAAATGTCGTTTTTGCAATGATATAATAAATTTAACACAAAACAGCATATTTGGCAAACAAATTGCGCCTAATACACACATATTCTTACATGCAGTAATTCCAATAAAAAATTTGTAGGGCGGCCGCCCGCCCCCCGGGATATACCGGTATGAGAGAGTGGTTTATTAACGGAAAAACACAAAAACAGTATATACAGCTCTAGCTGTTTGGATTCTGGGAAGAATTTTTAAACTTTCGAAAGTTAGTTCTTGAAAATTCTCGGCTGTCTCAGTTCTCGGCCTGGCTCGGCAAAATTGCCGAGCCAAAGGCAATTTGCCGAGCCGAGCCGAGCCGGCCGGCTCGGCAGCCGAGCCGAGCCGAGCCGAGCCAGCGGTCTATCCCTAATAATTTTAACATGTTTTTTGCATCTTTTTCGCATATTCTAAATAGATACGAAAAAGATGTTAAATATATGCTAAAAGTTTTTGCTAACAGCTAACCGATTCTTCCTGTGAATGCACTGACTGTATTGTAATCCCATGCATCTGTTGATGGTAAAAGACTGCACAGTTTTGAGAATTGTACTCATTTAGTTTGTATTCATTTGTATTTCTTTTCGGCCTAACGGCGATTCGGCAATTCGGCATTCCGGTTCCGGCGATTCGGCCTAACGGCGATTTTTCTTCGGCCTAGTGGCGATTCTGCCTAGCGGTGACACGCCTTTTCTTAAGGCCGATTCACACGGTGCGTTTTTGCCGCTGCGATTTTGATGCAAAACGCAAGCCGCAGGGTGTTGCAAGTGAAACGCACCATCTGAACAAACTTTGCTGCGTCAGTGCGTCTAACATGCCAGTTTGCTGCGTGCTGCGTCTTTACTGTTTTAAAAAATGACAAATTGCCCCGCGCAAATTGTTTAAACCAACAAGTTCGCGACATCAAATCGCAGTGAAATCGCAGGTTGAATAGCAGTCTGGCGTTTAAAACGCTGTGGCAAAATCAAGACGCAGGTATTCCGCACTAAAAACGCCGCGGCAAAATAGCAGTAAAATCGCAGCGTGTGAATCGGCCTTTACTGAAAAAGCTCAAAAATTTCGGAAAATTTTTTCATGTAATACGGGTATCAAATTAAGGTGGCGCTCCTGAAATGTGACTTTTCGAAAAACGGCAGTTTGGGGCCAATTTTAGATACACAATGGCAAGCTGGTGGAAAAGTATGCCTAAATACAAAAAATGAAGTTGATTGATACAAATTAGCATTCATTGTAGACCAAACGTGAGTGGAATTTCGGCTTGCGATTTCTATTAGCAAGTAAGTAGCTGTTGCACAATCAAGAGCTCATTTTGCTCGCCTTAACGTGATCGAGCGGTCGCAAAAAGTCATTTTTGATGAATATGATTAATATATCGAAAAACACTAAAATCGCGATTTTTGAAAAACATAAATTTGGCTAAATTTTTTAGATACTATCGATTTGCCAAAAATCAAATTTTGCGACCGCTCGAAGATGACATGGTGCATTTATGTGCCAAATTTTAACTTTTTTCGTTGAGCCAATTTTTTAAAGTCGCAAGCCGAAAATTTGCGTTTGTATTCACCCGCACTATATTTCTGTCTCATGCAGAAAGTATTACGTTAGTTCACAAAAAATTTATACCACACTCAATAAAACACCAAAAATTTTTAATTACGTTTCAGTAAAACACAACTGCTAGTGTTTTTCAGGCTTTTAAATTCATTACATACGTGTAAATGCACTGGCTTGTGAACGCATTTCCGTGAAAATCTATTTTTCTTGGCGAAATTTGCTCAAAAATGTTCAGAAAAATTTTTATGTGATATGTACATCAAATTTAAGGAAATTCACTTCTGATTAACTTTTGTTCTTACGATGCATGTTTATTTTTGCGCGTTTTCAAAATAATGGCCAAAACCCACATTTCAGGAGTGCCACCTTAAAGGAAATTCACTTCTGAACAAGTTTTGTTCTTGCGATGCATGTTTATTTTTGCGCATTTTCAAACTATGGCCAAAACCCACATTTCTGGAGCGCCATCGACCATATGATCAAATAAAAAATGAAAAAACTAGAAAGAAATAGAAATTAAAGTTTGGAACTTTGGAATAGCATTTAAAAAGCTGTGTGCATTACTGCATTGTGATAAAAAAGTTTAAAGCCAAGGTCTTAAAATGTTATCCATCCATACCTCTAAAAAATTACTGCATCTGTAAAAGTATATAAATGTGTAAAACTGTAAATAGTGTAAATTTTTTATGAAATTCGTGTGAAAGGTATCTGAAATTTTTCTGAAGACAGTATATAACATTTTTCAGACAAAATTCATGAATTGAACACAACAAAATTTGATGAATTGGGAACGTATCGGAAAATTTTTTGAGGGGGCCCTCTTTGCCAAGGGGGGGGGCCCAGACCCAAAGGCGGGGGGCCGGGGCCCCCGGGCCCCCCCTGGATCCGCCACTGATTCAGTCTCTGAATTCAGGGCAAAATTATCAAAATTTTCTCAAAATCAAAAAAATGAAATTCCTCTGAAAATCTGTAAAATGTCTTTGAATGGAACGGTTAAGAAACATCTGAAAAATCTGTAAGTCTGTAACCGAAAAATTTTTACAGAAATTTCTGATTTGTTTTTTTCCTCTCCTGTGTGACAGCTTTCTTTCCTGAGCGGAGACGCCAGGCTACCATTATTTTAATGATTAATATTAATATTAAAAGTCGGTATTTAAAATATTTTTAATATTAATAGTTTTATTAATATTAAATTGAAAATAATTTGAGAATTTTATTTATATTAATATTAGATTAAAAATATTTCAGGAATTGTATTTATATTAATATTAAATTAAAAATAAATTGATAATTTTATTTATATTAATATTAAATTAAAAACATTTTAGCAATTGTATTTATATTAATATTAAATTAAAAATAAATTGGCCGTATTAATATTAAAAAGCACTTTATTTTTACTATTCTTTTAATAACGGCTGGGCAGGGTTGGGCATAGCGAACGACCGGAGGTAAAATTTTGCCGGAGCCGGAGCCGGAGCCGGATATAAAATGCCGGAGCCGGAGCCGGAGGCAGTGTTTTTAAAAAAAATTCAATTAGAAAAAATTTTGACAATTGTGAAAAAATTTTCAATTTTTTTTGAAACAGCATTCTTTAATTTTTCAACAGTCACGCCCCATTTCTATACACATATATATGTCTTTATATACACACTCATACGACCAGTATATAGTTGGCCACTGACTGGTCCCCGTTTTAGATGATCTCACAAAAAATTTTCATCAACATTGACAAAAAGTCAAAAATTTGGTCAAATTAAGCAGTATATATAGCATTTTGACTGCGGTGCCAAGGGCGTAGTCAGGAGTCAGATGGAGGGGGTTGTTCAGGGTGTTCGTCCGAACCTCGGACCTCACCTCCCCCTTTTAGTCAAACCTTGCGAAATTGCCAAGAAGCTTATATTACACCCAAAAAATAGACAATTTGGAAAAGATTACACTTTGTAGAAGATACAATGCCATAAATGTATCTAGCTTCCGGGGATTACCGCCCCCTCACCCCTGTAATTCAGGCGTATACCAGTCGCGTAGCCAGGAAAAAACTTAGGGGGAGGACTGATTTTTCAATTTTTGGAATGGGTAAAAATGATCTTTTTAGCTATTTTAACACAAAAATTTGCGAAATAACAGCGCATGCAAACATTGTACTAAATTTGACCGGCCGAAAACATCAGAGCTAAAAGTTCAAGTTCAAGTCACTAAGTCACGTACTTACAAGCCTATAGGGGTCTGGGGGCGGCAGCCCCTGGATTAAAAGTGTGAGAAACTTTTGATTTTTAGGCAGAATTTAGTCAATTAGAGACGTAAAAATACATAATGCTAGAGAGGGGTAGTCACCGCCATTACAGCTGGCAGTAATATAAGTACTGTAACCGACTAACCGCTTCGTTAACCTTGTGATTTTTTTCTCAAAATTTAAACTTTTTGCCAAATTCTGAACCGTGAAAATTCTCCGGCTCCGGCACTTTTTTTGCCGGAGCCGGAGGCTCAAATCCGGCCGGAGCCGGAGCCGGAGCCGGAGCCTCCGGTCGATCGCTAGTTGGGCACCGGAAAAAAACTCTCGGAAAAAAACGGTTTTTTTCCGTTTTTTTCCGTTTTTTTCCGAGGGGTCGGAAAAAAACGGAAAAAAACTCGAAACAGATAAGTTAGTCCAGTAAAGGTTAAATTTGCACAAAATGCTTAAAATCGGTTAGAAAAACAAAAGTAAGACGGTTTTGTGACTAATGAAGGTTATTGAACCAGTTGGCAATGGGTGGAGGGAACGATACTGACTTCAAATTGTGATATTTGCGTAAGCTTCATGATCATGGACATACGGTTTATTGAGAAGCTATGAAGCTATCCGTTTCTTTTCAGGGTGTGTAAGAGAATATAATTATAATAAACCGTGTCTAATCACTGCTCTACCTACGGTTGTATATGTTATACTGTGTGTAAGCCGAACTACTATAAATACCTGCTTCAATAGGTAGTCGCAAATAGTGCTAGAAAATTTCATGACAGTTATAATTTTTAATATAAAATTTTTCGTGACGTCGGACCAGATCATTTTTTACTACTTTATCTTAAGTAACCTCGAGCGGCTGTTTCCTTTCAACAGGCCAACAAAAAAACAACTTGATTGTACGAAAAATTTAATTGAACGTTTCACTTGAATTTTTAGCATTCTCAATTAGAACGGATCTCCATTCAATCAGCGAAATTGGATCAACATTGAAACATACCTATATAAATAAACATATCTATATATTTAATGGATAAATTTTCGTATTGGTACACGTACATTTCAACAACAAATCAAAATATTCAACTAGAATGCAACAGCATATAACTTTTAGGCAATTATCCAGGGGTTTCAGCTGTTCTATTTGAGTCAAGAAGGCCTTCCTATAGACGTAATTCTGACCTCTTTTGCGAAAAGTATATAATATGGCGGTTTTCCAGTTTTTTTGTAAAAATTTTAGGGAAAAATTGTTTAAATGTAATTGAGAGTCCAATTTGAATTGCGAAGTATATACATTAATTCTTCAAAGGTTAAAATACCCACCTGAATGGCAGAGTTTGAATACACTTTGCAGCGTGCAATGCCAGAACCATTCACTCTTCTGTCGACTTTAGAACCCCCCCCCCCCCAGTAAATTGATAAACTGACAGCGAACTTACCCCGCCTTTCCTACACTCCTTCCTACCCCAACCCCACCATAACTAATTAGACAAATTTTAAAACAGAAACACTTGCTATTATGGTAGTTATCGCATCTATCTAGTTCAGAAGAAGCGTAATAACCATTGAAGAGTCAGCAGTGAATAATAATGAAGTTACTAAGACGCAAAGTGTAAAATTACACTTCAAAACCACTTTTCCATCATTTTTAGACATCGGAAAAAAACCGGAAAAAAACCTGGAAAAAACCGGTTTTTTTCCGGCCATAATTTTTTTCCGGAAAAAAACCAACCCTGCGGGCTGGGTATATACAAGACGAAGACAGGTATATGCCCTTGCAGAAACTGACACGCTGCATTTATATTAATATTAAAAATAAATTTTTATACAATTTTAATATTTTAAATACAGCGTAGCTCATGTGTTTGATTTTCAGCCCGAAATTTGTCTGTGAAGGCGTGAAGTCACATTGGCAATTGGCATGGCTATTATTTTTGTGTTAAGGAACCAGGGTTGGGCACCGGAAAAAAACTATCGGAAAAAAACGGTTTTTTTCCGTTTTTTTCCGTTTTTTTCCGAGGGGTCGGAAAAAAACGGAAAAAAACTCGAAACTTATAAGTTAGTCCAGTAAAGGTTAAACTTGCACAAAATGATTAAAATCGTTTAGAAAAACAAAAGTAAGACGTTTTTGTGACTAATGAAGGTTATTGAACTAGTTGGCAATGGGTGGAGGGAACAATACTGACTTCAAATTTTGATATTTGCGTAACCCTTCATGAACATGGAAATATACGGTTTATTGAGAAGCTATGAAGCTATCCGTTCCTTTTCAGGGTGTGTAAGAGAATATAATGAACCGTGTCTATAATCACTATACTATACTATATCGCCATACTGTATGTAAGCCGAACTATATACTATAACACCTGCTTCCTTAATAGGTAGTCGCAAGTAGTGCTAGAAAGTTTCATGACAGTTATAATTTTTAATTTTACATTTTTCGTGACGTCGGACCAGCTTATTTTTTTACTACTTTATCTTAAGTAACCTCGAGCAGGCCTTTCAACAGGCCAACAAAAAATAACTTGATTTTACGAAAAATTAAATTCAACGTTTCACTTGAATTTTTAGCATTCTCAATTAGAGCGGATCTCCATTCAATCAGCGAAATTGGATCAACATTTAAACATACGCCCTATTAATACTAACAAACTAATCCCTATAAGCCTATACATCTATTTAATGGATAAATTTTCGTATTGGTACACGTACATTTCGACAACAAATCAAAATATTTAACCAGAATGCAACGGCATAAAACTTTTAGGCAATTATCCAGGGGTTTGAGCTGTTCTATTTGAGCCAAGAAAGCCTTTCTCTAGACGCAATTCTGACCTTTTTTGGCGAAAAGTATATATATAATATGGCGGTTTTCCCGTTTTTTGTGAATTTAGGCAAAAATTGTTTAAATTCAATTAAGAGTCCAATTTTGAATTGCGAAGTACATCAATTCTTCAAAGGTTAAAATACCCACCCTGAATGGCAGAGTTCGAATACACTTTGCAGTTTGCAATGTCAGAACCATTCACTCTTCTGTCGACTTTAGAACCCCACCAGTAAACTGATAAACTGACAGCGAACTTACCCCACCTTAGTCCTACACTCCTTCCTACCCCACCATAACTAATTAGGCAAGTTTTAAAACAGAAACACTGGCTATTATGGTAGTTATAGCATCTATCTAGTCCAGAAGAAGCTTAATAACCATTGACGAGTCACCAGTGAATAATAATGAAGTTACTAAGACGCAAAATGTAAGATTACATTTCAGAACTACTTTACCATCATTTTTGGACATCGGAAAAAAACTCGGTAAAAAACCGGAAAAAAACCGGAAAAAAACCGGTTTTTTTTCCGGCCATAATTTTTTTCCGGAAAAAAACCAACCCTGTAAGGAACCCATTCATTTGCCGTACTAACCCTCTGTCCTCAGAAGTGCCAGTTGACACAGCACGTGATAAGCTCCCAATATCGGGGACTACAGAACTTGACAGTTGACATATAGTCAGAGGGGGTAAAAAATACGATCGAAAACATGGGGTAAAAAAATACACCCCCCTCCAATCCAAGAAAAACCGCAACAAGTATATCCTGTTGAATACATACAAAGGAAGCACTACTAGTTCTACATTACTTAAACGTATCAGTGGCGTATCCAGGATTTCGCAAAGGGGGGGGGAGTGCGGAGCAACCGTGAGCCACCTTACCTCGGGGGCGGGGGGGTGCGGAGCAATGTGAGCCACCATGTTGAGGAGTGAGCCACCGCCGCTCCAAGGGCGGTGGGGGCTGCTTCCCTCTAAGGGGGGTGCTCAAACCGCAAAGGGTGGGGCTGCAGCACACCCAGCCCCCCCCTAAATACGCCACTGAAACGTATTACCTAGTTATAATCTGTCTTCAGCTTAAAATATGAAGCTGACAAAATTATGCACCCAAAATATGGCTCATTTTACAAGGCCCAACAAAATTTTCACAAGCTTCTCTTGTCTCGTGGTCTAGCTGCTTTCCTAGCTGCGCATATGACATAGTCAACTACGAACTACCCTTCTTTCAAACTGTGAATGGTTCTTCTCTATTGGTACTGGTTGGCGCCTACGGGAGCCATATTTTTTTATCCCCCTTTTTTGTCGATTTGTGGGGAAAAAATACGGATACTTTTTGCCTTCATGTTGTGTTTTGAAACCAAAACAACTTCATTTGCTTAAAAAAGTAAGCACAGGAAGGTGCTACGGCCTCCAAGTGTACTACGACCACCGACTGCTAACAGAGCGGCTTCAGCTACACAAGGGTGTTCAAATGATGCGCTCAGCTACATGTATGCGTACACTGTACACATGCATATACAGACGCACATATGCCTAAGTTGCGAAACTGATGATAATATTGGTCATTCACTTTCTAAAATACAAAATCTGGGAACAATTTGTGGTACAACACTATCTGAATATTGACAGCAATGAAGGAAATTTCAACTAATTCAAGACTACATTTAAGTAATCAAAAACAATCAAGCAGGGCATTGCCACAAATTTTGGCGTTCCGCGGTACAATGTGTACGTCAAACGATTCAGTTTACCGCAAAAAAATAATACGTAAACTCAAAAAATTTTGAAAAAATTTTCAAAAAGAGTGTAGTGTAAAAAGTAGTAGTGGTGTTATTGGTGCTTCAATTTCAGTGGCCTTTTCTTTTATATATGTGCGAGTTTAATTAAAAAATTAAGTATGTTTGAGTTGAGTTTACTAACGGTTGAAGCATTTTGGTCTGCGTTCCTTGGATGGGTCAGAATCGACCCGTATTTTTTCCCCGCGACCGCATTTTCCCCCAAAATGGGGGTAAAAAAATACGTTTATTTTTCGATTTACATAAAATCAGTAATGCAGAGAAAAAAGTTTGATATGTGGTTTTGTAGAGCAACTCCGCGAGGTATATATTGTTGGAAAAAAGTTTACCTTCAAATTTTTTCAGAAAGTGGTGATTTTTGTGTTTAAATTTTGGACCTACTGCCACATAACATAACCTGCGCTTCACTAAGCATGACTTTTTTATCGCAGCGGTACCTAGTATTTTTTTGTGGCCGCATTAAGATTTTTGACTGGGACGTCAGTCCAGCCTTCTACAGTTAGATACAGTCAATGTTGTAGCTTATTACTAGCCTTCGCCCTTCAAGTAAGGCAGGCTCACGGTCGCTGTGTTAATACTCTAGGGTGAAGTATATACATATTATGCCAGAGCGATGGCGCAAAGTTTTCACGACTAATTTTCTGAATTATAGTTAATCAAGAATACCGATTGCGTGAAGGTGGTCACAGTTGACTGCATGGACTAAAACGGCACCATAAAAATTTGAGGCTAAAGGCTTATTCACACGAGGGAGCATGAGCGGGCGCACGCACGCACGCAGTAAGCAAGTGTGCGTGTGCGCCCGCTCATGCTCCATAGCGTGCGCCATGCCTCCAAATGCCAAATATTAATATTAATGTTAATATTAAATTAAAAATAAATTGAGAAGTTTATTTATATTAAATTAAAAATATTTCAGGAATCGCATTTATATTAATATTAAATTAAAAATAAATTGCAAACTTTATTTATACTAATATTAAATTAAAAATATTTTACGAATTGTATTTATATTAATATTAATATTAAAAATAAATTCGATTATTGAAATAACGGTACGCCAGGCCGATAATAAATGGTATATATACATATAAATGTTGCGGTGTTGTTTATTTATTTTTCAGGTATATACAGTTCAGTTACCATACTTGCTCTGAGGCTTAGGGAACCTCAGACGACAGCCCTACCTTACATGATTCATTATCACAACATTGATAAATGGTGCGTAGTTATTATTATTGTTACAAGTTTAGTACGTCAGGTACGTTAGGGATGTATGTACGTGAAGCAAATACGCGGATCCTCAAATAGACAAAAAATTTGAAAAAGTTTCTGATGAAGTAATATTTGTAGGGGATGGGGGGAAGACTACCCCCAAAATTCGGTCATAGGGGAGGAAAGCGGGTCCTTCTAGTTACAGTAAACGATTAAACGATAACCTAAATTTTGGCCAAAAATTGTCGAAACCAGGCTTTTTGGCCAAACAAATGGTAAGTATGGTATGTAACTATATGATTCGAATCGAATACGTATTCGTAGTGTTATGATCCAAATGCTTACTAATGAAATGAAAACTTTTGTTGCCTTCAAAAAATCTTGAGTTAAAAATTTGAAAAAAAACTACCCCGGCTGGGCTCGAACCAGCGACCAGAGGGGTGAAAGGCCTCAATTCTAACCACTGACTACACCACGGGGGTTACGACAAAGGTAAGTTAAAATTGGTTTAAGTTAGTTTGTTATTATTATTTAACACAATGGACTGATTCCAAAAATTAAATTTATTTCCATAAAAGAAATTCAGCTTAGGTACTATAATAATATTGATCAGCGTAACATAAGCTTTCGTTTGGTATATTCAAATCTGGATTATTATATTTATCATTTTGCTTAGGATAGTTTATATGCTATTAATTACACAAGTTGAGTGCGTCGGGCATATCAGGAATATATATACAATATACGTGATGAAAATATTCGCGTATCACGAAAAAGACTAGGGTTCAAAATAAATAATGTTAATGTTGTTAATAATAAATAATGTTAAAAATAATAAATAATGTTTTGTTCCAAAAATTCCAAGTTAATTTGCAAATATATTGCTCCGGGCCTAGGCTGAACGAGCGACCAGAGAGTTCAAACACCTCAGTGCTAACCACTACATTACGGGGGGTACGAAAAAACGACAAGTAAGCTTGCATGTAGAAAGTTAACACTATAGAACGCAAAATTATTACCAAAATATTTTCTTTGTATGAAGAGAATTGTATGAAGAGAATTAACCCTAAATGTTATTACATTGGCTGAAATTTACAGCCCCACATAACCTGTGGCTGTGACTGGCATATTTCCATATACTTGGGGAAGCGAGAAGGGTTGGGTTTGACTCCCTCCAATTTTGGGATCAAGTGCAGTTGGGGGGTGAGTAGTGGACCTATTTTTTTGGAGTAGAGCACCTCAAGGGAGGCATTTTTTGTAATAAAATCCCTATCCACAAATTTGTATTTTCTGAACTATGACACCATGAAACTTGCATTTTTAGTGTGAACGTCAAGCTAAAAAGTGAACGTAGGCGAAAGTTTGAAGCCAAAAATGGCAAACGCCTATAACCTTTGTTTTTGTATAGCTTTGAGTGCGTTTTAAGGCATTGTCTAGGCAGCTGGCAGGATTCACTAGGCAAGGCTGGCAGGATTTTTCCTGAAAATTTCGATTTTTTTTGTACCTAAGCCTGAGACTAGACCAGAAACCTAAGCCTAAGCCTGGTACTAAGCCTAAGCCACATACTAAGCCTAGGCCTAAATTGAAGCCCAGTTAGCATTTGGTCAAAAATTGGACGATTCTGGTGAATTTGGCCAATTTTTCGGCAGGAACTGGATCAAGGTGCCTTTGTTTTGATTTTTAAAACATTGTAAACATTATTCCGACTCCATTTAAACACGTTTGAAATGGAGAAGCACGGGCTGGGGTTTTTTTCGCAAAAACGTTCGCAATTGCGAAAAAAAATTGACTGCGAAAAATTTTCAAACCTTTTCGCAAAATTGCGAAAAAATTTTGACGCAGTGGAGGTGAACTCGTAAGGTCTATGTGCTGATTTTTGTGGTTTAGTCGGAAAAAGTTTCCGATACGTCCCCAATTGACCAAATTTGGCCTAAAAATTGAAAATTTCTCCGAATTTTCTGATCCCTTAGGCCGGGACTCGTGCAACTTTGTGACTTTATGTTTCTAGTGACTGTAAATTTCTTCCATGTATCATCACCCCGACTGCATGTAACACTAATAGACAGTATATGGGTCGGAGGTGACAAATAAGAAACATTTAAACATGTAAGCATTTTCAGGCCTAACTTGGTTTTTGGCCGGGTCTTCTGAAATTTCTTTACGGCTGAGCATCGATTGTGAAAATTGTGAAAAATTACGCATAATTCTCTGGAAGGCTCCATAAATTTAAATAAAAATGTCAAAATCGTTGCTTTTTATTCAAAAAGGGTAAAAATTGCGTCAGTCTTGATCTGTATAGGCGGAATAATGTTTTATTAACATTTAAATGTTAAGTCTACTGCATTAAGTAACAAAAGTAAGTCTGCGAAAAAAATTTTGATTTTGCGAAAAAAATTTCAAGCTTTTCGCAAAATTGCGAAAATTTGCCAGCGAAAAAAACCCAGAGCACGGGTTTTCGATAAAATTGCGAAAACGTCCCTCGCTGAGGGTTCAGATATCGGTGGTCATACTCATAATCTCAAAAAATCCAAAAAATGAAATAAGGGTTCTTGAAGCAAAAATGCTTCCCGCTACTGCATTTAACTCCAATTTTGCACCCCCACTGAGATTTCCAACCTCTACTTTTCGGATGGAATGCGTATTGCCTTCCCCCTAAAAGTAAATTTTCCACGGCCACGTTTTATTAACTTTTTGTTTCCTTTTTCAGTCGGCCTTGTTCAACTTCCAAAGTCTGCTGACGGTCATTTTGTTGCTGATTTGCACTTGTGCTTATATTCGAGCCTACGCTCCGAAACTGTTGGACAATCACAAAGAGGGGTAAGTGTAAAGTTGTATTAGTCTACCCAGGTTTTGTAATAGCCATGATATGCTGATAATAGTTTAGTACAATATTATTGACTAATTAAAATTTATTAGTACATTTAGTTTTTAATTGTATTTTCAGATTCCTTGGAATATTTTGGAAGTGTGCTAGAATTGGTGCGTAAGCTATATATACTTTTGTATTTTGTTTGTTTTGTATTTATATATTATCTATTTATTACATAAATATGAACTATGTATATATATATATATATATATGTATATCCGGGGGGGGGGGATTATTCTGTCCCCGAAATTTTTTCCCAATGAGTTTTTACACAAAGGTTCCCCCGTTGGTTTTATTGTCTGGCGGGAAAAATTCAAAATTATTTTTCCTAAGTACACCACTGCTATACATGTATTGTATTGCAAGTATGTATAAGATTTAATGGTGTACTAGCCTGACGGTTTGCAGTGCCGAGTTTTTATAGAGTACAGTAGATAACTAAGTAATCCCCCGTCGTCGCAAATTTGTTGACGATCCAAACCAGGAGACGCAAAGGATTTGTATCAAAACTCGATATGCTGTTTTTGCTGGCTTATAGGAAATAACTTTGACTCTTTCAAACTTGGACGGATTTAGTAGGAACTTTTCGGACGACCATCTGTGTTGTGTTCAGGCGAGCGACTAAGTCCATACGTCTGCCTGAGCTGTCTGGGCATGGCCCTGTGGCTGTTGGTGGCCTGATGCAGTCCCCTGAGTCGCCCCATTCTCCGGCCCCCAAGCCCCCTTGCGTCCGGACGCGGAGTCGGCGTCTGTCTGACCAGCAGGGCCCCGCCGCCCAAGTCCAGTCGACGTCCCAGCGATTTGACCCAGACGAGCTGGAGCTACGCAAACGGCTGCCGCCTCGCATGTCGGTGGGACCCACGGACGTTTACGTCACGCTTAGGACCAACTTCCAGGTGACTGACTTCGAAGAGGACTGGAGAATAAAGCACTCTGCGTATGGCAAACTGCCTTGGACAGGGGTGTTGCTTATTAATTTCACCTTCGTGAAGATTAAATTAATTTTGTAGACTATTTTGCGGAGGAAAGTGCAGTGCGAAATCAATTTCAAATGCTAATGTTTATTGTGTATAAGGTGTCCTAGTATTAACAACGTTGAAAATTCAAAGTTTTTTGTAATATTCAGCTTTATTACTTTATTCGTAATCTTTTTCGGCTATTGCGCTACTGGCGGACATCATGTATGAGGGGGGCGCCCCTTTAAAAATCAAGGAGCCAGGCAAAGGGTCCCGAAAGGGCATTTTGGTTGATCAAGGGGGGGAGCCAGGGTCCCCAAAATTTGGCCGACAGGTCCCTTCAAATTTTGACTCCGTTACATTTATGCTGGCGGAGGTATATATGTTGACAAGTCAGGGTGGGCTAAGTCCCGACCGCCTGCCTGCTGCTTACATGTAGTTGAGGAGGATGGAGGTGAAAACCCCCCAAAATTCGGTCTCAGAGGAGGGGGGGTCTTGTCAGGGGGAAAAGAGGGGGGAGGGTCCCGGCGGGAGTAAAATATTGACCAGAATTTGAAAAAATCGGCATTTTTTGTGAAATTTAAGCGATTTTTGCCAAAATTTTCGCCAAAATCGTCAAAATCTGTGTGTTTTGGTCAAAAAAAGTAAAAACTGCTGCATTTTTAAGAGGGGGGGGGGGGCAAAAATGAGCTGACACAGGGGTGGGGGGGTCGAACCAAGGGGGGAGGGGTACCCAAAATTTTGGTGCTGTTACATGTGTCCCTGAACCCTAGCATCTGGGTCCTGTTTGTTACAGGCCCAGGAGAAACGCTGCATTGTCCTCTTGACGGAGCAGAATTGTGCGGAGCTGAGCATTCACGGCCTGGGCCCAGCCATCAACCGCGCCATCAATCTGTCCCTGCGGCTGCGGCGACTCTTAGCCGGCGCCCTGGACTGTGACCTGCGAACGGACACTGTCACGCTCACTGACGACCTGATCCCGCTACTGGACCACGGGCCCGGACCGAGCACCCGGACTCGAAACTGCTCGGCTGTTCACATCAGACTGTTTAGGCCTGTGGTGCCGTCGCAACAGTATTGAGTCAGTTGGGGACGGAATTAAAGCGCTGTGGTTTTGTATTTATGGATCTTCTGCTAAAAACGGCAACTTTTGTGGGATTAATTTTTGATGTAGAATTGCTAGGTTGTGTAAAAATATGGCCGTAGAAATGACGTTGATTGAAGTTACTTTTTATTATATTAAACGTGTAGTTAAATTTAGTATTTGCAATTGTCTTTACAAAATTTAGGACATTGTTGTTCTATCGGGTAGTAGGGTCCCTAAAAATGTATGTTATTAATCAAATAAGTTTAAATGTAATCAGATATATCTTACGTTCAACCAGGCCATGTGTATCATAGCCATATAAATATATGCTGTTATTGATAGATTTTCTGTCAGTTTATACTCGGTATATTTTGTTTAATAACATTTACGACTGCGCCATTGTTACGTTATATCTTTCTAATAAAGTTTTTGTTTTACTGGTGGTTTACCGTTTGTTATGTTATTATTATGGAATTAAACTTTCATTCCTGTATTTCCAGTTCTTCTGTTTGAATTGTGATTTTTAATATAACAACGTAGAAGACTAGAAGCTTGAAAAATTAAAAAATGTAAGCCAAAAAGCAATTTTTTTAAATCAAGGCTCTAGTGAAGTATTATGATTTGCGGGTCTAATTTTTGTATTATTTATTAAGCAAGATTAGTCCTAAAGTTTTTAATTGTATAATATACAGCTTCTTGTTCACCGCTTAGTAGTTCGAAACTCTCATTGGCTGAACCAGGCTTTTTGCGTGCGTTGTCGGGTTATAGTCTGCTTCTCGTTTGAGATATAAACAAAATCACACTAAGCACACACACGTTGGTTTCTTTCAAAATGTGGGTACTTCTTGATGTGTTCGGAGATCTTAAGAAAAAATGAAGGGGGTTTTAGGAAGTATTTGTGACAAACAGGTTTGTTTGGTTTATACGCACTCGATGCCCCCTCCAAACCTCGGAAGTCAGAAGCGAGGGCGCAATTGTCTCTATGGCTGCGATGTACCGTTTTTTCTGCAGGGGCGGTTGATGATCCGTTTTGTAAAAACCGAAAAAAGGAGGTGCTTTTTGATAATTTATATGAGTTGGTATTTAGTATGGGGTCAGAGCGATGAGTGTGCTGGCTGGCCGAACAGCGGGTTGGGCAAGACGACTGTTGCGTCGCCGAGAGTCACATCAGACTGGACTCAGACGCGGCTCAGGGGACGCTGTCAAGGTTAGACGCGGTCTCGTCTTGTAGAACGGTCATACTATAATTTACGTAAGAAATTATGGATCGTAAGCTAGTGTAGCAAAAGTTGGGACTGGGTTTTCTTTGCATCATTTTCTTTGAGGTCTAGCTCGCATATGAAAAAGAGGGGAGGGGGAGTTTTGGGGTTTTTGGTTTGGGGTTTTGGTTTTTTTTGGGGGGGAGTTAGATGCGGTTTTGGGAGGATAGAAGGATGTTGTGGGATGTTGTGGGGGGTTTTTAATTTAGAAAAAATAAAGCAGCCAGCACCCAGCTGAATTTACACGCAAAACATATAGGCGATCAAGCGTATGCAGCAGTGTTTTGCACTGCAGCATCTATGAATCAAAACAATAGTTCCTTCTCTAGAAGGAACAAAAACAGCTTCGATGAACTGCATCTTCTTGCTTAAAGTCCATGTGAACCTATTCAAGCATCTACGTACATAGATAGGCCCATACATGGGCGGGGGGGACGGGGTTCCCTTCCCCAGTCCCCTAGAAGGCAAGCCACTCCTTACAATGTTCTGATTCTGAAGGTGGCTCACGACGTCAAAATCGGTGGCTCTCGAAGCAAAAATGGCCGGAAAAGTTTATACCAACGAAATTTACCAATCCAAACTCTTTTAACAGCTGTTTTTTTTCAGGTGGCCATCGTGGGCTCGGGTCCAGCGGGCTTTTATGCCTGCGCCCGTCTGCTGCGTGAACAGCACGTGCACGTTGACCTGGTGGAGAGACTGCCGGTGCCCTACGGCCTCATCCGGTTCGGCGTGGCCCCCGACCACCCGGAGCTCAAGAACTGCATCCACTCGTTTGAGCGTCTGGCCGAAGCAAATGTACCGGCGGGCAGGATGCAATTTTTTGGTGCGTGTCCTGTCCGGGTACGTCTTCGTCATACTCTTGACCCGCCCTTAAGCCCGGTTCATACTCGTCCTTATCAACGTTACGTAGGCACAGGAACAGTGATACAGTTTTCGGTGGTTAGCTAATAGCTATATTGTGAAGCATGGACATAATAGTTCCGTAAACGTTTATGTTCTTTTCGTGACCTGTCTTCGTTGAAAAATGGATCATTTGGTTAGGTAGATCAAACAGCAAGAACAAAGATGAGAACGAGTATAAACTGGGTTTCAGGGTCGTTCTGTCATCAAATAGGTAGCATGAGACTGCTGGGGAAAACGGGGGCAGGGGGAAATTGGACCGTTGACCACTGTTGAGGCTTTTGATGGGGGGGGGCAGAAGCGCTTCAACGAAATACAGCATGCTGACAAACCGTGTTTTGCACGATTGTCTTTTAAAAGTTTACTTGCTTTTAAGTTGGAGTCGTGTTGCTTTTATTCATGTGCATACACTGTATTGTATAGATTGACAGAAAGGGGGAATGATTATAGGTTTAGGACTGCGCTGTAATCACGCTTTTGACTTCGAGATGTGACTTGCTGTATTTCACTTTCGAGATAAGACGTAGGCTTCGGGACACGGCTGGAGTGTGCTGCCAGGAGCTTGTTGCTCAGCTGTACAAGTCTTACAATTATTGTAGCAATTGTAAGAACAAAATCGGGGATTCGTAATATATGACGAATCCGTAACGAATCACCTGGTGAATTAATGTTGTTACAGTAAAGTCTGACAAAAAAATAGTTGCACCAGTTGAGAAAACAAAACGTGATTTCGTTACGAAAAGATGTAGACGATCAAGAGTACAGTAAGTAGTCGCAGAAGTCATGCCACTAAAATAAGTCGCGCATCTCTTTTTTGTCAGACTTAGTAGAACTGAGCAACCGGCCCCAGGACGTTATGAGCATGGGGCAATCTTCTTCTTCTTTGTCTTTTTTTATGCTTTGGCAACATTGATTCATTGATTATAGTGCCGAGGCCCCATTATAGACGCCCAGTTTGCTGTCACCCATGGGGCAATCGAATTATGACAATGGGGCAATCTCCGCCTTATATATATTCTTTTTTCAGGTAACGTGAACGTGGGCGTAGACGTGAGCGTGCCCCAGCTGCGCGACATGTACGACCTGGTGCTGCTGAGCTATGGGGCAGAATTCGAGCGCCATCTGGGCGTGATGGGGGAGATGGGGGTGGCCAATGTGTTCTCGGCCCGCCGATTCGTGGGCTGGTACAATGGCGTGCCCGGCGATGCTCAGCTCAAGCCTGACCTGCAGACTGAGCATGCCGTTGTCATTGGGTCAGTTGTGGGGCAGTTGGATTATGATGGGGCGGTTTCAGAGGCTGCTGGTTGGATTTACCTGGACAGTTGCAAAAAAATTGTATGGTGGTTCTAGTGCCAAGGGTCATATTATAACCTTTTTGAACGATTTTTGGTACTTTTTTGAATTGAGAACTTTTTTACTTGAAAAAAATTGCCTTTGGGGTCTAGTTTTTCGAATAAAATGTTCTTAGTGAAAACATTTTTTTTAAAAGTATGACTAAATTTGTCTTAGTTTTCAAAGTTCAACAGGCGATAGGGTATTCGTTGCATCGCTGGGCACAACCTTGCTGAACCGTGATCACAATACCGTGCCTGTATTAGCACAGGATATGGCTGCAGTGTGTGTGTGTGTGCGTGTGCGTGTGTGTGTGTGTGTGTGACCACACGGGTGCTATTTGGCTTCCTTCCCTTCTTCCTTCTGCTGGCTTGTCTCCCTATTATGTTGGCTTGATTGAGCGTGTCTAATAAAGGGAAAGAAGAGACGGACGGGTAGGGAGGACTCAGGTGCACACACACACACACACACACACACACACACACACTCAGTAACAAGAGTATCATCTGTTTGTGCCTGTCTATACTGAGCTCATTGTGTGCTGTGGCTCACTCGCCGTGCTGTGCTCTTCCTGTCAGCACCCCCTGTCTCACCCGTTGACAGCTCTTGTGCTGTAATTGTATTTGCCACCTCTTGCCCACACGCACACCCCGCTACCCTTCTGCCAATCACCAGCACCTTTTTCCATTACACTTCACTTAGAATGACATTTTCTATTTTCTTTGACCTTTTTTGGGTGTGGTACTGTGGTGGTATTTTTATCGTGAACGATGGGCATTATTTTTTTTAGTGTTTGTTGCTGTGCTTTTGGGCTAATTGGATATTGATACTGATCGACATAATTTGGTGCAGTTGGAAACATGTTGCGGAAATTTTTATTTAGAAATTTTTCGGTCTCAAAATGTTCATTTTTCAAACGACATCAGGAGATGAGAAACATGTTACATTTTTTAAGAATGAGCTTAAATAATCGAATTTCAAAGTTCCGTATTTTGGATTGCTGAAGATAAAGTGAGTAAAAGGGGGCTTTCATAACAAAAGTGTCAAATGTATGCCAGTGATAAATTAATAAAGTATTTTCACTCAAATGTTCTCTAATCACAGATCTGAATTACGTAATGATAATTTTCTGAGGCGAAGTAAATAGTTTTTTTAAACACTGAAAAGACTATATTACAAAATAAATGACAATATCAGTCGTTTTTGTGCGCAATTAGTGGCTAAAAGTTACGCAATGAAGTTCTCACAATGTTGAAAACAAACTATTAATAAATTGTGGTGTTTTTTTACAAAAGTAACGAAACTTTTAAACTAAATGTTTGCTTAGGGCCAATTCATAAAACGGTTTCAGCCGATTAGATTAGACATGCTTTATATCTGATCTCATGGCTGAGGTCTTCTTGTTTTGATAGAACGCAGGTCTGTGCATAGATAAAAATACTTTGTAGTTTGAACGGCAACTTGACTTCATAGACCAAGTTATTAGCTATTGGCACAATAAACTTTTAATCTAAATCATTTTTATCAAATTATCCAACTTGAGAAATAACCCTTTTCTGCTGATAACCCGTTTGCAAACTCCTACTTTATTGCGTATACTGTGCACTGATGATTATGTTGACTGTGTAGTTGTGCCTCCCCC
>JASANF010016486.1:0-18041 GCA_030248245.1 Trissonchulus sp. WLG1_4 | reverse complement strand
GATACCAAAACTTTGCTATGTGGCCTCGGGGACACAAGTTTGAAAACTGCCCTTCGCAGCCCATTGTGAAATTTTGACTTTTCAAATGTGAAAACAAAACACCTTAATTTCGCCTGAAAACGTTGAAAACAACTAAAAAGTTGCGATAACGCTTCAAGTGCATGCAAAATTTGCACTTTATGGCTACTTTTTACGCCATCGACCCTCAGTGGGGGGTACCATAAGATGGTGTGACAGGTCGTGACGACCGTATTTTAATTTTTTTCGGTTATTTGGCATTTAAACAAGAGAAATTAACAAGTTATAACTAAAAACATACAAAAAAACTGGCAATAGTACCAGAGAATATATACTACTTTCCGCTGCAAGGGACCTCAAAATGACTAAGTCAAACTATTAGGCCCGTATTCCAGAATTCTATCAAGAAAGTGTCAGTTTGCGCATTTTTGTTAATAATAAACGTCTTTTTGCACTACCATGAGTCTTTTGGGGTATATAGCTACTAGGTTTTGCGACATCACCAGACCATTTTCAAAAAGTGGGTTTTTTCACCCACATGGGTTTTTTTACCCCGTCTAATTTCGGTCATGCCCCCCCTCGTACGAAAGAAGGAGGGACCTGCCACTGCGGTCATAAATAGAGGAAGGGTAGTCCTTTGTAAAAGTGTTTTTACATTTGAGCTCGCATCTCTTAGTGCTGAGAAATGAGACTCCAAAATTCACCTCCCTTGGAGCCATGTCGGGTCAAAAATGGGGGGGTCCAATTT
This sequence comes from Trissonchulus sp. WLG1_4, assembly GCA_030248245.1. NCBI lineage: Eukaryota > Metazoa > Nematoda > Enoplea > Enoplida > Ironidae > Trissonchulus > Trissonchulus sp. WLG1_4. The sequence continues at coordinate 17,275 of JASANF010016486.1, read as the reverse complement.
TTGACTCATAAAAAATACCAGCGAGACCCCTTTTGGATACCGCTTATATACGTTTGCCTACAGGGACTGTACTATAAGCTGGCAAATTTTCAGACCTGTACCACGTACCCAAGTTCCGGAAGTGGGGTGGGTTTTTTCCCCGCCTGCTATATATCCTTCGAAATCTCTAATTAGTTCAAAAACCTTGGCCTTTTACTGTCCTTACAAGAAGGGACAAAAAGATCCAACGTCTCCACTTTCTTCGTTGATGGCAGTGTAGACTGCATCAGACACATTTTTGACGGTAGACCCCGGGATGTATTATGGCTTCAACCTAGGCAGAGGTAGTGTTGGGATTTTTTTCGAAACGTACCCGAACCCGAACCCGAACCATTCGTACCCGAACCACCCGAACCCGAACTTTGGCCAAATGAACTGCATGACATTACACACTTACTGTATTTGAATATAGAATGTCAAACAAGTGTGGAGCAATTGAGTCAACAACGCCTTTCAAAGAATAAATACTTTTAATATTCAACGTTGAATGAAGTGATTAGTCAGCAAAAAACCGACTAAGTTTCATGCTTAATCAAATCATTCAATTTAACCTTGTGGGTGGGATTCAAACTGCCAACTTTTGAATTAACAGTCGAACGCCCAAAAGAACAGGTTAAGCGGCAACGTAGATGAGTTATGAGTTTGTCAGAATTCCCTTGTGGATCAGACGTTACGTTGCTAATACTGACAGGTAGTGTCGACCTTGCGCTGGTTAGGTTCAGGCATTTTGACGATTTTTATTTTTACCAGGGGCGTAGCCTGGATTTTGAAAAGGGGGGGGGTTGCACCTTGTCCACTTTTTTGCTCAATTTTTTAAACCCACTATTGCGGGGTCTGGGGGCGGCAGCCCCAAAATCCAATTATTTTTGCACTTTTTAGCGAAGTGGTATATATAAAAAATGCAAATCTGGTCATTTAAATTAATCTCATTCTTGCGGGGGTCTGGCCAAAAATTCGAGAATTTTTTATTTTTAGGCCAAATTTCGTCAATTTTAGACGTATATATCGGAAATTTTTTTCGGCCGAGCAATAAACACCAAAGAGGGGACCCTTGTGTAACCCTAAGTGACACACAAAATGCGGATAGACGTGCCGTTAGCAGATCACTAATCAAAGTTCCAAATAGTTGACTGTGGCAAATTTTATTGTACGAAAACTATAAAAATGGCTTTTTTCCCGCTTGACTATAAGTATTAATGTATATATTTGTTTTTAATTTAGCTGATATCCAGTTCTTCAATATACGTACATAATCATGGGAACTGTCGCGCCAGTGAAGGATTTGAAAGTGAAATATACCCAGGTTTGTTGGGTTGCCGACCAGTTGCGAAGCAAAGGCAACCCTTTTGTATCTGAAATGTCTGTTGTTATTATTATTATTAATATTATTACAAGTCTAGTGGGTCTAGTTTAGACTAGTTAGACAAAATCAGGAAATGCCATCATGTTTTTAATAACATTTGAAAATTTCACTTTTTTCAATTTTGAGCATTAGGGCACCGACAGTGAGATTTGATCACACATGGTGTGATCTAACGTAGTCAGTCCCTTTTAGCAAGGGGTTTAAGGGGGCATAACTCTTGACACCGTAGTGGTACGGCGATAATTTTAGCATCATTTTTTAGCAAATTGTCCGAGCTTTAAAATGATGGGTGACATGACGTCGTGACGTAACGTTAAACGTGCATCAAAAATTATTATTCAAAATTTTGACGTGTTTTTGGGTATTACGCCTTCATGTAACATATCATTTGAAAGTGCCAGAATTTGTCTTTCACGTAACCCCATTTTTATGATCCTACGACACTCATAGCGAAAGTTACGACCCTTTTTCTGATTAACCTAAAAAATAACTAACTACGAAGAGTGGTCAGTCGCGGAGGATTCTCGGAGTAAAAATAACTCCAATTTACGCCCTGGTTAAGAAATAATCACAGCATAGTGCAGTAAGACGAAGCGTTGACGTTTCTTTTACATCTTTAGATGGACCCGATAATAAGTACTGTGTTTTCATTAGCATCGTATTAGACGCTGTAACAAAAAATAACTCTGCTTTACGTGGCGTATAACTTGGGAACCAGACGAGTACATGCGAAATCAAAGGTAAACGTCTGGAAAACAAGTGTAGTACTTTCAAATTCTGGGTATCGTTTGTCCAGACTTCCATTATCATTATGATTAGGATAGTGTATATATATTAATAATATTATTACAAGTCTAGTGCGTCTAGTTCAGACTAGTTCGACCAGATTAGATTGATTCAAGTTAAGTCAGTTCAATTATTATTTTATAAGTTCAGTCTAAGTGCAAGTATTAGCAGTTTGATTACACTCGGTACACTGTGTAGTTAGTCCTTAGGTATTGTAAGAGATTTCGGGAATCATAACGTTTGATACCAGAAAATAACGGCTTTTGTGAGGAAATTTTCAGAACTGTCAAGTGACGGGTGACATGAGGCTGCGATGCTACACAACCCCAAAATACTTTTGTGTTATATAACCCCAAAATACTTTTGATAAAAATTGAGCCGTTTCTGAGTAGTTAGATTTGACAGATCAGTGTCTATTCAGATTTGACTGCTCAATAAAGTTCTAAATTACGTAGCTACTCACTACTCAGAAGCGGCTTATTTTTTTATTTTAAATCAATTTTGAACCTGTTGATCGACACTCAATCAAACACACACTAAGTCAAAAATTGAAAGGATCACACCAAGCTATGCAACCTTCTGCAGCTTACGCTGTGAGCCTTAGATTACAATGCAGCAGCTTCAAATGCTGACTGCACTCACCTTTTAAGGAGAAAGCTGTAGCTTCAAAAGCAACAGTAGTCACCTTTAAAGGGACTCACCGTTTAAGCAGCTTTCAACCATTTTTTTGGCTGAAAACTGCCACCAACCACAGGATAACGGCCAAAGCCGAAATCCCGTGGGTTGAGCTGCGAACCTTCCTCCTAGAAGGCCGCAGTTCACAAAAAGAGCAAGCCGTCCAAACAGACGGCTTGCTGGTCAGTCAAGACTGACCATCTTATCATTATTTTGCCCCCTTATATACTAATTTTTAAACTCATTTGCATATCTATATAGTTTTTGAGCAATCCCATTGGCTGGATAAAGCATTGCACATCACACGTGACGTACAAAAATGATCGATCTTTGTCATTATGGAAATGAAAAAAGAAAAAAATGAAAAATTGCATCGGCCCAGAATCGAACTGGGTACCTCTGGTTTCACCGTATCAAATTACGTAGAAACCACACGCTAATCCACTGCGCCACCGGTGCTTCTGACAACTTCGTTTAAAACATCGTTAAATTGGTTCGTTTTTGCAGTGATTTGATGAAGTTGGTGAAAATAATTTAAAATTTTTAAAATTCGAACCAATTTTGATTAAAGAGGATATGTGTGTTAATAAGTATAACTTGATCTTTCTATTGGTATACTCAAACCCGAATTATTATATTTATCACTTTGCTTAGGATAGTTTATATCCTATTAACAAGACTAGTGCGTCTAGTTTAGACTAGTTCGACCAAATCTAAATCCTGACGTAAGTTATTGTATGACAATAAAAAAATTTTAAAAATTTTTTCAAATTTTGTTCAAAATTTAATTTCAATGTGATTTGATCGCATATGAGGTGATTATAGGTAGTCACTAAATGGAAAAATTCCAGGAGCCATAACGTTTGTTAGGGTTGTGGTATCGGCGTGAAATTTGTTTTATATGCTTGCGCTTGTCAAGAGCTATCAATTGATATGTCACATGATGACGTAAACGGCGACCAATGGTCAGTATAAAAATAGTAGTCATACGTGACTGGCCGTTACGTCCGTGAACGTGATATAAGATATCATCCGAAAGCCCTTTCGATTCTGAGTTGAATGCTGTCAATTTTATGTTTCTACGGCAACGTTGACGCGAGTTATAACGATTTCAATTTTTCGAACTTTTGCTCAATACGTTAATGGTGTGAGTAGTTGATGAGAAATTTTTTCGAACAAAATTGTTTTCCAAAACGAACTTTTGACGATAACTTATTTCAGGTACCACGTAAAAGGTTCTAGTTTTCAAAGTTGGATAGGGCAGAAGACGGGCTTTCATTTGATACCAAAAAAGTTATACGTTAACGCTGACTTATATACAGAAAAACGTCTTTGACCACATAATAATGTTTTTCAGCCACCACGGTTTTGGGAATAACTTTTTTAGGGTCCACCAAAAATTTTCTAGTTTCCGCTGTTAGATAGTTAAGAAAAGGCGCTTTCAATTGACACTAACCAAACTATAGATTCTGGCTGACATGTTTCCAATAGCGTCAAAATACATTTAAAATATTAATAATACTGGACCACCGCCATGATTTTGGCCATAATTTTTTTCAAGTACCGCGTAAAAAGATTTAGTTTTCGCCGTTGGATACCTAAGGGTTAGTGCTTTTATTTGATACCAAAAAACTATAGGTCACCGCTGACTTATATGCCGAAAAACGTCAAAATATTTTGACTAAATATTGCGTCATTTTGACGTACTTTAGGCTATAACTTTATGAAGTACCGCGTAAAAAGTTCTAGTTTTCACTGTTAGTTTGGGCAGAGAAAGAGCTTTCTGGTGATACCAAAAACACTAGGGTTATATTTGTCTTACTTGCCGAAAAACGTCAAAATAGATCGACTTCATGTTTTGCTGCCTAAACGTCAAAAGTTTGGCGTTTTGGCGTCATAACTTAAGGATTGTAGGTCTTACAACCTTGAAAGTTTCAGATCCAGTGCAGAATATGTAGCTCTACAATTTGGCGTTTTCAGTATGTTTATATGACTGGTAGAAGTTGAATTATTATCATTATCATAATTACAAGTATAGTACTTTCAAATTCTGGGTATCGTTTGTCGAGTCGTCCATTATCATTATGTTTAGGATAGTGTATATATATTAATTAGGATAGTTCATATTGTAAATATTGTAAATATTGTAACAAGTCTCGTGCTCCAGTTGCGTCAAACAACTGCGTATTTATTTTAAAGTTACAATGGCAAAACTTTAAACAAACCTTCTGGTCAGCTTGTGTAAAGAACTGATAACCTAATCGATGCGGTTAATTTTTATATCTGATCAGGGCCTAATTTATTAAGCAAAATGTCAATTGCTTAAAATGGTCGTCGTTAAATGTTTGTTGCTGTAAATTTTGGATCGATCGAAGCATTTTCAACAACGAGCATAACGCTGGATTATGTCAAATGATCGACGCTGAAAGTTCGTCGTTGATAAAATGTTCATTTCGTCGTTAAAAAATTTTCAACGGCGAGCTTTGGGCAATTAGAACATTAATCGCTCTAAGTGCTCAAAGCTCATTTTTGTATTAAGGTCGAAACTAGTCATGCTAAGGCCACTAACAGAATTAACACTTTTTGGTAATTTCTCAGTTCCAGCACCTTCTCAGTTCCAGCACCCACAATTTGTTGAACCAACTCCAGCCCGACTTTTGTGAAAATTAAACGAGTCAGAAAATGTAAAAAAAAGTAAAATGACTATGTGTCAGGGTTGCTTTTTTTCCGGAAAAAAATTATGGCCGGAAAAAAACCGGTTTTTTTCAGGTTTTTTCCGGTTTTTTTCCGAGTTTTTTTCCGATGTCCAAAAATGGCGATAAATTACTTTTGGACTGTAATTTTTACAAATTTCGTCTAGTAACTTGATTATTATTTGCTGGCGACTTTTCACTGCTTATTTTGTTTTGTCTGCACTAGATAGATGAGAGAACAACGGTTTAAGCAGCGAGATTGGATCGTCATCGAAACATACGCCGATCAAATTCCCAGTATTCTATTAGTGGATTAATTTTTTTGCTATTGCTGCACGTAGTTTCTAAGTATTTTCTAATTTCTAAGTCATTTTATGTTTTGCCAATGTTGAACCTAAAATTTATATATGTTTTAATCGGTTAATTTGGGTAGGACTAAGGCAAGAGCAGGTAGGGCAAGGGTAGGGCAAGTTGGTAGTCACATGAGGGGGTTTTGAATTAGTGGAAACATTAGGTCCTGGCATGTGCAAAGAGTATCCGAGCTTATCATTCGCCATTCAGCCTAATTCATCCCTAATAGAATAATGGGGATTAGATCAGCGTATGTTTCGATGCCGATCCAATGTTTCGCTGCTTAGAAAGACATCCGTTTGATTGACAATGCTAAAAATTTAGACAAAACTGACACAATTTCATTTTTTTCGTATTTGGTGGAATAAAACCACCGCTCTCCGCTCTAGGTTAGTTAGAATAAGGTACATAGGTAGTAATCACAAACAAATAAGCTGGTCTGGCGGCAAGGAAAATGTGATATTTAAAAAATATATATAAGTGTCATCGAAACTTACTACTTTTGACTACCTACCTAATAAGGAAGCTGTAATATGGTTTAGGCCCATATACATTTTTATACATATATAAAAACCTAGTATATATAATAATAAATCTAGTTTATAACATTGCTAGACCCGGTTCATTACTCTACACATCCAGAAAAGGAACGGATAACTCTTATTTAACGAAATGCTAATATCAAAACTTGAAGTCAGCAGCATTCCGTGCTCGCATTGCCAATTAATTCATAATCTATCCTTAAGTAGTCACAAAACAGGCCTACTATCGCTTTTCAAACGGTTTTAAAGCATTTTCAGCAAGTTTAAACTTTACACGACTAATTTACCAGTTTCGAGTTTTTTTCCGTTTTTTTCCGACCCCTCGGAAAAAAACGGAAAAAAACGGAAAAAAACCGTTTTTTTCCGGGAGTTTTTTTCCGGTGCCCAACCCTGCTATGTGTAAGTTAGCCCGATTCAATTATTACAGTGAGATCACGTAATCTGGGTATTGTGGTATTTGGGTATACCTTGAAATCGAGCCACCGCCGAGTTTGAGCTAGCAGTATGCTAACGAGTGCGAGGGAGTTGCCGCCCTGATTTTAGAGGGGGTCCCCACTCTGGAATCAAGACGTTAAAGGGCTATTTCTGTCGGAGCATCGTTCCGGCTGATTAGCTGGAATGGGAAAGTGTGTTGTACTCTTCTCTATTGTATATGTACTCTTGATTGTAGTTCCTCACTTTTACTTTAGAACTAGAGTAAGAAATTCTGCATTCTGCCTGCGCTAAAGCTCTAACTATCGCTTCGGTTTAACACACTATTTATTTATTTATTTAACATTTGAACTACTTATTTAACATTTATTTAACATTTTATTTAGTTAACAGTATTTTTTTAACAGTTGAATCGTTGATAACTGTAAACAGTAACAAAAAGTATTTGCTTTTTTGAGCAGAATCAGCGATTATGTATAAAAGTGAGGCGAGCAGTGTGATCTGCGCTTGAACAGGAAAATGTTAAATCCTCTCTAAACTACAAACGAGCAATTAAGTGCCCGATATGACACGCCTTCTGCGCTACAATACACTCGCTTATTACATAGCATCAAGAGTACAGAATGGGAAGAGTATGACACTCTTCCCATTGGTCAGCTTGTCACGCGGTAGATGCGTTGCATAATAACGGTCCAATAGGATTCAAAATGAGTACCCCTGCCCAGTAAAAAGTAATCCCATTGTGTACTCTTGAATCTTGATAGCATCAAATATTTAATAACGGAATTTTTGATTTTCGCCCCAATTATATTTCTTAAACTGGTCAAAGAATTTTGGTATCAGTCACATACAAAATTTTATTGACATACTTCGAGTATAAGTCCATCTGGCGTACACTGAGTGTCACCAGTCAGTATCAGTCACTTTATAATTTATCATATATTATGCTCAGAATTTACTCCATTACAGCATAGATCATTCCAGTCACCACAGTCGTCATTGATTCAATCCACACCTTTTAACACGTTGTTACTACCTCTTTTAAGTTTGCCGTCATCCACTATTTAAGAATTCAGTTATTTGTGACTTTTTCTTGTGGATTAGCCAAATTGCTGATTTGTGAGCTCTGCTGACTATTACAACAACCATTCTTTGTTAGAACGCAGAATACTTTGCTGGCATTAAATTGACAACATTGTATGGCACTGCGATCAATAGTGTTCGATTGTATATATGTGTTGAATAAACCCATATATACAGTAAATGTGAGCAGATTTAAGTTGTCATGTGTGTGGATGTGTAGTTACGGTTCTAGCGCAAATTTATCAGTCTGATAAATTTTAGTTTTTTCAAACCGGTTTAGCGGTTAAACGGTTTCTTTAACCGGTTTGCTGGATAGAAAACTTTTAGGCCAGGATTCCTTCTATCTAGTAACAAAAAAATGATGTTTCTGCTGTGAGCGGTTTCTGAGTTATTATCATTTCTCTTTTTTGCCGAAAAATTTATATAGTATAGTAAGGTAACCACCCTAGGGGGTCCAGGGGGTCCTCAGGGGTCAAATTTTCGAAATTGAGATTTTGATGTTTCTGGGGGTAGTTTGAGCTCCTGAACACGAATCCGAGGTCCATTTTTGCGTAGGACCTTCCTGGACCCCCCTAGGGCACCCTGCCCAGGGGGTCCCCAGGGGTCAAATTTTCGAAATTGGGATTTTGACGTCCCTAGGGGTAATTTGGGCCCCAGAACACGAATCCGAGGTCCATTTTTGTCTAGGACCCCTCTGGACCCTTCCATGACCCCCCTAGGGCACCATGCCCAGGGGGTCCCCAGGGGTCAAATTTTCGAAATTGGGATTTTGACGTCCCTAGGGGTAATTTGAGCTCCTGAACACAAACAGAGGGACCTCTACCTAAAATAGAGGGTCCTTTGCTTAGAATAGAGGGTCCTCTACCTACTGTCGGCAACCCGTTGTAGCCACCCGACTAGTTCCAGTTGTTTTGAGTTTTGAGGATTTCGCAAAAATAGAATGTGCACGTGATCCATTTAGTTTGGTGTGCAATGTGCATGCATAACTAACTTTATTAATGTAGAGCTTTATAGCGGACTTATTTTTAGTGGGGGTTGGTCCGGTTGGCCCATTTGGTCCGGAGCCCCCCTATTTTGGTCGCCCCGCCATTTTGAGCCCCCATTTCAGATGAGGTGCCCCCCCATAGCCCAAATTTTTTCCGGAAGGACGTTCTAGCGACTTTTTAGCTGTACTGATGTCGTGTTCGACATCTTTTTGGGTCCTTTTTTGCTAAATTTAGTATTAATGTAGCTTTAATAACGTATGAAAACGTAACATTTAACGTATAATAACCAATTTTTCGTGTAAAAATAGTGTTTTATCGTAAATTTGGTGCGCCCCCCCATTTTGGTCGACGCCCCCCCCCATCCAGGCCCCCCCCCCATCGCGCGCCCCCCCCCATAAAATTTTGCCTAAAAATATGCCAGTTATAGCAGTTGTGTATATATTTTATCAGAGATGCACGGGGGGAATCGGCGTGGGGGGTGCTCGACCCCTGGTGGAAGGGGGGGGGGCACTCAGCGAAGACAACCCGCGCAACACGGTGGCGGCAGGGAGACAAATATCAAGGCTGAAATCGGTTACTAGCTGGCGCGACCACGCGCTCGCTCACCCCACAGGACGTGATATTCATCAGCTTCAAATTGAACCAATCCTGAGAGCCCCTCCCAAACCACCATGGGAAAAGCCACCAGACATTGAAATCAGAACGGCTTTCCACCATGACTACCAATGGCCCCCTGAAAGCATTATAGCGTTCACAGATGGCTCGGCCACAGCCGGCACCGAGAACGGTGGTGCTGGAGCGTTCATAGTGAGACCAGGTGATTCCAGCATTGAACTAATGAGCCCAGCTGGAAAGTTTTGCTCTAGCTACCGAGCCGAACTGAAAGCCATCGAAACTGCACTCGAGTGGTACACTGGGAACCACAACGGATACCCCCTCTGCATAGCTACCGATTCTCTCTCGGCTTTGGAAAGGCTCAAACAGGGCCCAGGAAAAGCGAAGTCAACACTTGAAGCCAGAATATGGAGACTGCTGGAAATATGCCCTAGGTCTGTGCACTTTCAGTGGGTGCCGGGGCACTCCGGAGTCGCAGGGAACGAAAAAGCTGACCAAATCGCCAAAACAGCCGCAGCACAGCAACAGAACAACGAAGCTGACTTACAGACAATCAAGATGCTCATTCGCAGAAGAACTATCGAGAACGCGCGAACATCCCTGCGAGAAGGAACAATAGGGTTGACCAACCCTCAAATGAAACCGGTGCCCAAAGAAAAAGAGGCCGGATTGAGCAAGAAACAGCGAAAAATCCTGTCTCAGCTACGCACGGGACACTGCCCCCTGTTAGGGGCGTATAGACATCGTATAAATCCTGACGAGCCCGCTAGCTGTGGGCGCTGCCAGGAAGAAGATGACACGCTCGAACATCTTATCATAAACTGCCCCGCCCTTACTGCCCCGAGGGTACGGCACCTGGGGGTGGCCCCATCCTTGGGGGTCCTGGCTATCGACCCCCTGGCGGTTTCCCGGTTCCTGGAGGACGGGGGACTGATGGACTGACCAGGCCCTTCCCCCCCCGGCGTATCCTGATGCGGTCGAACTTAGAGAGAGAGAGAGGGGGGGTGGTATAGTCAGATGGGGTAAAAAAAATACAAAATATGAGTACAAAGTTTTTTTGCTTTCCTGGATTAAGTTTCTCGGGCAAACTTTTTTCCGACAATACCTCGCGGAGTTGCTCTACAAAACCACATATTAAACTTTTCTCTCTGCATTACTAATTTTATGTAAATCGAAAAATAAACGTATATATTTTTTTACCCCTATTTTGGGGGAAAAAATACGGTCGCGGGGAAAAAAATACGGGTCGATTCTGACTCATCCCAGGAACACAGACCAAAATGCTTCAACCGTTATGAAACTCAACTCGAACTTACTCATTTTTTTAATTAAACTCGCACATAAAAGAAAAGGCCACTGAAATTAAAGCCCCAAGAACACCACAACCACTTTTTCCACTACACTCTTTTTGAAAAATTTTTTTCAAAATTTTTTCCGTTTACGTAATTATTTTTTTGCGGTAAACTGAATCATTTGACGTAAAAATTGTACCGCGGAACGCTAAAATTTGTGGTGACGCCCTGCTTGATTGTTTTTGCATACTTAAATGTAGTCTTAAATTAGTTAAATTTCCCTTCATTGCTGGCAATATTCAAATAGTGTTGTACAACATATTGTTCCCAGATTTTGTATTTTAAGGAGTGAATAACCAATAATATCATCAGTTTCGCAACTTGGGCATATGTGCGTCTGTATGTGTATTTGTAGCTGAGGCTGAGCTCATAATTTGAACACCCTAGTGTATATAGCTGGAACCGCTCTGTTAGCAGTCGGTGGTCGTAGTACATTTGGAGGCCGTAGCACCTTTTTGTGCTTACTTTTTTAAGCAAATGAAGTTGTTTTGGTTTAAAAACACAACATGAAGGCAAAAAGTATCCGTATTTTTTTCCCCACAAATCGACCAAAAATGGGGGGTAAAAAAATATGGCTCCCGTAGGCGCCAACCAGTACCAATAGAAAAGAACCATTCACAGTTTGCAAGAAGGGTAGTTGACTATGCCATATGCGCAGCTAGTGTCGGAAAACAGCTAGACCACGCGACAAGAGAAGCTTGTGAAAAGTTTGTTGGCTCTTGTAAAATGAGCCATATCTTGGGTGCATGATTTCGTCAGCTTCGTATTATAAGCTAACGACAGATCATGACTAGGTAATACGTTTAAGTAATGTAGAACTAGTAGTGCTTCCTTTGTATGTATTCAACAGGCATATATATACCTGTTGAGGTTTTTCTTGGAGGGGGGTGTATTTTTTTTCCTATGTTTTCGATCGTATTTTTTTTACCCCCTCTGACTATACCTAGTTTTGGCCATTTTTCGGCGCCAGCCAAAAATTTTTCAGAATTTTTCGATTTTCAACTCAATTTTGGGGTACTTTTTTGGCCGCAGGCGAAAATTTTTTTCGGTTTTTCAGTTTTCAGTTTTTTTCAATTTTTTGCGCATTTTTGGAGCACTTTCTTGGCATTAGAGGGGGGTGGTGGGGGGTTGAGGGGGGGTGCCGGCTGTCTGAGGGGGGGTACCGACCCCTCTTAGGGGGGGGAGGGTGGATACCTCCCCCTTACCCCCCCCCTATGTGCATCTATGTATTTTATATTATATATATCAAATTTGCGAAAAAGGACCGGCTGGCGGCCGGTCACAAACACTATGCACGCACAAGCCGTCGTTTACTTTAATTTTTGTTAATACTGACAAAGTTATAATCGCCCGGCCGAAAAAAATTTCTGTTACGTCTCCAATTGACCAAATTTGGCCTAAAAATTGAAAAAAAATTTTGCCGCCCCCAGAACCGGCAACTGTGGCTTACGATTTCCTGTTATTATCTTTCATCAAAGCCTTTATATGCATGTCTACACGACTACATATGCTTCATTCACTTGTGAATATATTATAATATACTGTCTGATGCGACGTTCCCATCTTTTGTTTTAATTTTCTTGTCTTAAAAAACTTCTGATATGTCTCCAGTTAATCAAATTCGGCTTAAAAATTGAAAAAATCTCCATTTATTCGTGGGGGCTGGCGCCCCCATACCCCCGCAATATTGAGTTTTTTAATTTAAATGGCCAAAACTACGTTTTGTTATGTAAAAAATATATAGATTCTGGCGACTGACGCCTCCAGACCACGCAATATATAGTGAGCATACATGTGCAGCTAAAGAAATCTGGGGGGGGAGCCGTCGACCGGAGGGGGGGGATGCGGATAGCGATCGACCGGAGGCTCCGGCTCCGGCTCCGGCCGGATTTGAGCCTCCGGCTCCGGCTCCGGCAAAAAAAGTGCCGGAGCCGGAGAATTTTCATGGTTCAAACTTTGGCCAAATGTTCAAATTTTGAGAAAAAATCGCAAGATTAACGAAGCGGTTAGTCGATTACAGTACTTATATTACTGCCAGTTGTGATGGAGATGACTACCCTTCTCTAGCAATGTGTATTTTTACGTCTCCAATAAAAGTTTTACTAAACTCGGCCTAAAAATCAAAAGTTTCTCACACTAACGCTGCCGCCCCCAGACCCCTATAAGCTTGTAACTATGTGACTTAGTGATTTGAACTTGAGTTTTAGCTCTGATGTTTTCGGCCGGTCAAATATGTTTGCATGTGCATGTGCTGCTATTTCGCAAAAAAGTTAATTTTCTCCCATTACAAAAAATCGAAAAGTCATTCCCCCCAAAGATTTTTTCCTCGTTACAACGTGGCTGATATACGCCTAAATTACAGGGGTGGGGGGGCGGGCGGTAATCCCCGGAAGCTACAGACATTTACGGCGTCGTATCTTCTACAAAGTGCAATCTTTTCCAAATATGTCTATTTTTTTGGGTGTATATATTATATACGTATATATATTCTTGACAATTTTGCAAGGTTTGACTAAAAGGGGGAGGTTCAGACGGACACCCTGAAGGCCTGAACAACCAGCTCCCTCTGACTCCTGACACCTGCCCTTGGCACCGCAGTCAAAATGCCATACTGGTCAATTTGACCAAATTTTTGACTTTTTATCAATGTTAATGAAAATTTTTTGTGAGATCACCAAAAACGGGACCAGTCAGTGGCCAGTGGTCGTATGAGTGTGTAAAGACATATGTATAGAAATGGGGCGTGACTGTTGAAACATTAAAAAATGCTGTTTCGAAAAAATTTGAAAATTTTTTCACAATTGTCAACATTTTTTACTAATTGAAATTTTTTTGTAAAACACTGCCTCCGGCTCCGGCTCTGGCTCCGGCATTTTGTATCCGGCTCCGGCTCCGGCTCCGGCAAAATTTTACCTCCGGTCGTTCGCTAGGTGCGGAGCAACTTTTTCGGAAAATTTTGCTTCGTGAGCCACCAAATTGCTCCTGAGCTACTAATTTTTGCTTCGTGAGCCACCCATTTTGCTTCCCGGCCGCCCAATTCACCTTCGTGAGCTACTTTCTAAAAATTCTGGGGGGGGGAGCGGCATCAGGCTGGGGGGGGAGCAATGCCCCCCCCACCCCAATCCCCCCCCACGCCCATGTGTGATAGTGAGTGTAAAAAATGAGAAAAAATGGACAAGGTGCGACCCCCCCTCCCTTAAAAATCCTGGCTGCACCCCTGGCCACACTGATACCTAATTAAATTTAGCAAACAAAGGATCCAAAAACCATGTGGCTATGGGGGGCTCAAAATGGGAGGGCGCAACCAACATGAGGGGCTCCAGATCAAATGGGTGAAGAGGGGTGCCGCACCTTCGGCCCATCTCCCCTATCCCAAGAATAATATGCCAGTTACAAAAAATCGAAAAATCGTCATAGTGGTGCGGGGAAAAAACCCTAATTTCAACTTTTCGGATCCTCCTGCGCTCCACATAAATCGGATTCATTCATGCTCGCGGCTGTTATAACGGCCATCTTTCGCCTAACTGTTGCACTATTAAAATGGATTCTAACTACTCATGTTTCTGAGTAATAAGCCTCGAAACCTCCGGGAAAAAACCCTATGCGGGAAAAAACCCTATAAATGCGGGGAAAAAACCCCTGCCACTTTATTCGGCTGTTCTATTAGCAGTGAGTATCAACTCAATTCCATCGTGTTCTACAACTCTTAGGCTGCAGTATGGACCAAAAAAAACCGTTTCTCCGACACCCATGTGACTCATAATAAATCTTCAAAATCGACCCTTTTTGGCAGAAATGACTTCTGCCCAAATATGCATTTTTTAGTATTTAAATGCATTAAAAATAGATTTTTGCGCTTATTACGTTAGAAACGCCAAACATCGCCCGCGTCTACCATTATTGGACTTACGCAGCAGCCAAAGCCTAAATATTTCAAATTTTGGTGAAACATCACCAAAACAGGTTACGTACGGGGTGTCGGAGTATAAGCCAAAACGACAAAAAACGACGTTTTGCGGTCAACAATGGGTGAGTTTAGCAAAAAATTGTCGCCAAACAAAATAGGGTTTTTTCCTCTCAATAGGGTTTTTATTCCGCACAAACTTTGAACTGTCACAGGTAAACCACAACGTTTATCACTGTTTTTGAGCTTCAGAAGTATAGAGAAAAGGTAATTCTCCTGAAAAGTGCAAACAACGTTGGACAAAAGTGATTTTGTAAAAAATTATGACAAGTCAAAAATTTGGAAAATTTTGTCACTTTGGAATTTTTCAACATGCTAAATTTTGAAATTTTATAAAAAATGCTACAGGCCTCAGAACTGCACAGAAATTGGTGTGGCAAGTCAGTTTGGGATGCGCTTTCCACCTACCTACTCAAGGTTCGGCCAGGAAGCACTAAGGTTGTTTTCACCGCGAAACGCGTAGGGTTTTTTCCCGCACCACTATAATCACTCAAAATTGCTTTCTGGGTACGCTGGATAGTATTCTTCATTCTTAGGCTAAATTTGGTGAATAACTGGTATAGGAACGTATAGGACGTATAGGAAAGTCGCAAAAACGAGCCCATAGACCTTGCGAGTTTATCTCTACTGCGTCAAAAAATTTCTCAATATTTGAAAACGTTTGAAAAGTTTTTGCAATTGGAGCCGGAGCTAGTTCGAAATTGATGCCCATATGATGAAAAATTTCCTTATGTTTAATAAAATTATCATCCATAGATTTTTACTTCTTCTTCTCGTCCTCGACCTCACGATGTGTTTGCAACGACCTCATAGTAATGGCCAAGAAAGTTCGATTTTAACGCAAAAAAACGACACATATATTTCGGTAAAAAACAATGCTAATTTTTGACCGCAGCAGTATCGAACGTATAGAAAATGGGACCTCCAAACACCGAAAATTACAAAAATGGTGGGGGGGGGCAAGGGTTTAGAAGCTACATCCTTGTATATACATCTGTGTGCCGAAGATTTCGGTAAAATTTAAAATATATATAATATAAAAAATTCGGAGAAGGCATGACTTTTCGATTTTTCGTAATAATGCTTAAAATGCACCTTTTTTGCAAAAATTTGCACATTGCATTGCGTTTGCACATATATACAAGTGCACGTTTCATTTCTACAAATGACGCCATTTTTTACCACAAAAACTCTACCGCAAATTCACTAGAAATGTCTTTTGTGCTACAATAAAACAGCTAAAAGAAACACGAAACAGTGTTTTAAGCAATTAAATAGTGAACAATGCACCCCTATGCACATACAGATGCTAAAATAAAACACAAATGCAAGGAACATTGAGTCACAAAGTTGCAGGGGTCTTGGTTCGGTAGCCCCCAAAAGAACGTTTGGAGAAATTATTGTATTTTTAGACCAAATTTTGTCAAATGGAGACGTATTGGAATTTTTTCCGGCCGGACCATAAAAACCAAACAACCAAATGGGGCACCCTTTGGGGGAAAAAATTTCGGGGGAATGACATTGGTTTTTTGTAATCGGTTCAAATGCACATTTGAGCACATATATAAATTCGCACCACAAACCATAACTGAGCCACAAAGTAGCAGGGGTCTGAGGGCGGCAGCCCCCCCAAAAAATGTGGAATTTTTCATTGTTAGGCCGAATTTGATCAATTGGAGGATGTATCGAATTTTTTTACGACAAGAAAATAAAACAAAAGCTGGGAACATCAGATCGGACAGTGTGTTACACAACTAAATGCAGCCTAATGTACTTGTGTATTCATGTATTGGCACGCACCAGATGTGGGAGTCTGGAGGTCCATAGCCATAAACCGACAGGAAAACAAAGTCACAGTGTGGCAGGGGTCAGGGGGCGGCATATAGCAGGCGGGGAAAAAAACCCGCATTTTCATATTTCGTCATGTAGCTCATAGACTGTACGTTTTCACGGGAAACCCAAAAAAATCTGTCGTAGGCCTAACCTTTCTCCAAACGCTGGGGCCGGTTTCATTTCGCTATCTCTTACCGTTTTTTTGGCGGGAAGCCAAAAACTTGCCGAGGAAAAAACCAATTTGGGGGAAAAAACCCATGTGGGGGAAAAAAACCAACCCATAAATCACCCGGAAAGTGTGTTAGCGGTAGTTTTTCAACGCTATGGCACGTATTCGGAGTAGTAGAGGCCCCTGATGGCAAAACTATACGCAGATTTGCTATGGAGCCTCAGCTACACAAATTTGAAAACTGTCCTTCGCAGCCCATTATAAAATTTTGAATTTTCAGATTTGAAAACAAAACACCTTAATTTCGCCTGAAAACGTTGAAAACAACAAACAAAGACAACAAAAAGTGGCGTTAACGCTTCAAATGCATGCAAAATTTGCACTTTATTGCT
>JASANF010016484.1:0-55331 GCA_030248245.1 Trissonchulus sp. WLG1_4 | reverse complement strand
GTAAGGCGACAGGCATAAACTTTGCGAAAGTGATAAAGGCAGCAGAAAATTTTGCATAAGATTGCTGCTTGTTGTCCTATATTCATCCTAATTTTGCAATGCGGCGTGAAGATTCGTCTACGATTAAACACGAAAAGTTTTCATTCTGACTGAAAATTTATTCAAGTCTTACTTGTCTCCAAAAAAGTATTTCTTGTCCCCAAGCTTGGCTGACAACTGACTGATGCAGGATATGGCATTTTTGGCGACCTAAAAGTATATAATATAATTTAAAATAACAGATAGTAAAACATTGGACATATATCAAAAATAATTCATAGCCGGCCAAAGCAGATCTTTCGACCCGCAGAAATTTCGCCGTCTATTTCAATTAGAATTTTCAACAGAATAAAAAATACGAACCAGACTTTTTCTAGACTAAGTATGTTTCGAAACAGAAAGAAATCAAATCAAACTTTACTTGCAAAAAATGACCAAGTCAAGAGCATATTAATATATAACAAAGCACAAAAAACCACATATTCTCAACTCTAACAAAAAAGTAAAAACACTGCTTCCACCCAATCCTTAAGTACGTCAGGACAAGGCGACCGGAGTAGAGTTTTTAGATTATTTGTTTAAATCATTAAAACCAACTTTTAATCATTTCAATACCAATTAATTTATATTGAAATTGAAAATAATTTGCCCAAAAATTGATAATGGTATTGAAATTGAAAATATTTGGGCCAAAAATTAAAAATGGTATTGAAATTGAAAATAATTTCATAATAATTGCAACAGCCCTAGACCGGAGGCCACCACCGACCGCATATTCAATGTCCTTCTCGGTGACCAGAGGGCCAGTGTAGAGTTTGCGCATGAAGGCTCGGACCCAGTTGCGCGTGTAGCCCAGATGGCCCATGCCCAGCCCCAGGGGCAGTTGTGCGGCGTACCAGCTGCAGGTGAACGTGTTGAAGTTGGCATTGTCCATCCACAGCGCGTGCAGCTGCAATGCAACACAACCAAACGTGAATCAGGAGGGCGAAGGGGGACCTCCCTAAATCCAGCGGCCGGGGGAAGTGTCCCGAAAATTTTGTAAAAAATGCAACTTTTTAGGAAATTTTACAAAGTTTTGCGAAATTGAAGTGTATATATAGCAGGCGGGGAGTAACCCGCATTTTCATATTTCATCATGTAGCTATACGTTTCACGGGAAACCAAAAAAATCTGTCGTAGGCCTAACCTTGCTCTAAACGCTGGGACTGGTTTCATTTAGCTATCTCTTAACCGTTTTTGGCATGAAACCAAAAACTTGCCGTGGAAAAAACCCATTTGGGGGAAAAACCCCCATGTGGGGGGTAAAACCCACGCCATAAATCTAAAACTATACGCAGATTTGCTATGGGGCCTCAGGTACACAAGTTTGCAAACTGCCCTTCGCAGCCCATTAAAAAATTTTTAATTTTCAGATTTGAAAACAAAACACCGTAATTTTGCCTGAAAACGTTGAAAACAACTAAAAAAAGTTGCGATAACACTTCAAATACTTACAAAATTTGCACTTTATGGCTACTTTTTACGCCATCGACCCTCAGTGGGGGGTACCGTAACTGGGTGTGACTGGTCGTGACGGTCATATTTTAATTTTATTAAATTTATTTATTAATTCGGTTATTTGGCGTTTAAACAATAGAAATTAACAGGTTATAATTAAAAACATATAACAAAACTGGCAATAGTACCAGAGAATAACTACTTTCCGCTGCAAAGGGACCTCAAAATGAAAAGTCAGACTATTAGGCCCGTATTCCAGAATTCGATCAAGAAAGTGTCAGTATGCGCATTTGTGTTGATCATAAACCTGTTTTTGCACTACCATGAGTCTTTTGGGGTAGCTACTGGGTTCTTCGACATCACCAGACCATTTTCAAAAAGTGGGTTTTCCCCCACGGGTTTTTTTTACACCGTCTAATTTCGGTCATGCCCCCCTCTCGTACGAAAGAAGGAGGCACTTGCCACTGCGGTCATAAATAGAGGAAGGGTAATCCTCTGTAAAAGTGTTTTTACATTTGAGCTCACATCTCTTAGTGCTGAGAAATGAGAATGAGTTCCCAAAATTCAACTCCCTTGGAGCCATGTCGGGTCAAAAATGGAGGGGTCCAATTTTTTACTCATAAAAAATACCAGCGAGACCCCTTTTGGATACCGCTTATATAGTCAGGGGGGGGAATAAAAACACGCATAGGGAACTAAGCTCATAACATCAGATAGGTTTGATGTTGAGCAATGGTGCCCACATCAGCATGTAGCTTGTGGCAAGAGCTATCGATTGGTGTAGTAAAACCGAATATACCTCATGCGCATATTGTGCCAAACCGGTTTCCAACCGTGTTTTTTTTACCCCGCATGTGGGCAAAAAAAACACGGCTGCGGCGGAAAAAAACACGGGTCATTTTTTGCGAGCACTTCGCTTTTCTAATGTTTTTCTAGTTTAAATCTTGTTTTTTTATAACTTTTAAGCTTTTTAAACTGCTCTAAACTTTCAAAATCACAACGGGCATCAAGTTATATCCAACCTGATTCTACTGCACCTGCACGGTGTAACTCCATATTTTAGCACTGTCAATGGGCCTGATAAAAAATATGGCGCAGAAAAATCATTCTACATCACTAAAAAACATTTCTGACACAAAATGAGTGTGATTTATACGTCTTAAAAAATTGACCTAAAATACGTGTTAAACATAGGGACCCGTCATCAGGGGCCATATCAACACAATACAATCAGTCCAAGGGCCAATTTTTTATGTGGAATTATGAGGTCACAGAAGTACTTCAT
This sequence comes from Trissonchulus sp. WLG1_4, assembly GCA_030248245.1. NCBI lineage: Eukaryota > Metazoa > Nematoda > Enoplea > Enoplida > Ironidae > Trissonchulus > Trissonchulus sp. WLG1_4. The sequence goes on along the minus strand of JASANF010016484.1, from coordinate 52,510 downwards.
ACAGCAAGTTTGGGCCTGCTACCCATCTTCTCAGTACCTGCTTGTGATAAATAAAACCAATTTGAAGTGTGTTTTTTTTACCCGTTTTGGGTTGAAATTATGAGGGTAAAAAAAACACACCCAAAACACATTATTATTAGAAAGGTAGCGGAAAGCAAGGTATGCCAAAAGAAAGACCACATAAAATAATGCTACTAGGCACAACATGAAATGTCAGTGTCAAAAGAGCTTCATGCTACAACCTTAGCAACTTATTAAAACCCTTACGTTTTTGACAATTTTTTGGGTGTCAACTTTGAGCTTGTGGGTCTGCCATACATTCTGAACTTCAGTAATGACTAATGCAATAGAATTACAGCATATGACGTACTTTTTCTATTGCAGTATATTACAGCTCTGTAACCCTTGTGTTCGCTGAGTAATGAGCCGTGTTTTTTTTACCCCACTTTTACTCCGTGTTTTTTTTACCCCCCCTGACTATATACGTTTGCCTACAGGGACTGTACTATACGCTGACAAATTTTTAGACCTGTACCACGTACCCAAGTTCCGCAACTGGGGTGGGTTTTTTCCCCCAAAAAATGGGGTGGATTTTTTCTCCGCCTGCTATATTTTTGATCGATCAAGGGGGGTCTCCGAAATTGGGCCAGAGAGGCCTCACCACAATTTTGACCCGTTATATACATGTGGGACTGCAACAACTGAAAGTTCTCTTTACATCAAAAGTAAAAGGGACAAACTTAGGGCAGTGCATAGCTGAGGTATCATAAACTGAGGGTTGAGATAAGAAAAAGAAGATGCCTAACCCCTAAGCCTACTCTAAGGTCCAAAAAGGAAAACATAAAAACGTGCTACCGTCACAACTGTCATACAGCAGCTGGTACAAAAGATCTTTCGACCACCCACGTGAACAAAAACAATTCTTAAAGTTGTACTCAACTTAAACTTAAACTTAACTAATCAACTAAACAAAAGGTATATATAGAATGACGAAAAGAAGCTGACACCATGGCTCAACCAAATACTCTGACTAAATTCCTACCTGTAAAAATTATCAACCTTCGTAGGATTTCACAAACACAAAAGTCACGGAATATAGCAGGATTGGTGCAGGTTCGGCGGGGGGAATTTAAACTCACATTTTTTCAATGTAAAAACACGTTTTTATAGGTTTTCGGACGCGCTGAGTTCATTTTTAGCACTTTCCAAGCCAAAAACATGGATTTATCGCTTTTTGAAAAATTTCAAATTTTGTCGAAAATCATCGTTTTTTGACATTCTGGTCATTCTGGTGCTAATTTTCAAAAATTTTCACCAATACAGTCGTAATATCAGTCTGAAGTTTGTTAATCATAACGTAACATAATATTTAATTCAGCTTTGTTTTCAACATATTCTGCTCATTTATACCAAAAAATGTTAATTTTTCAAACTATATTATTATAAAAATGCCCTTTCACCAAGGGCAGCAGTGTGGGTAGAATAGGAAAGTTTGGTGATCTACAGCGGAAAAATGCTAATAAGCTTGTCAAACACCCGAGACAAGTCTTGCAGCCGAATAGGGAAATTCAGCTTACTAAATTAAGGGGACAAGAGTTGCGTCAGAAAAGCAATCGCTCTGCGACACGTTAGTGCTTTCTGCACCCTATTCAAGCGAAGAATTAGGAAAAACATTACTGACGCTTATGAACAAAATAGGTCAGGACTTAAAGTGTATACATAGATATACACTGTATATGCACACTCTGTTTTTTGTAGACATCTTCGCCGAAAGTCACGAATTATATATATAAATTCTAATTGGGTTGCCGACCCCCAGCGAAGCAGGGGTGCAACCCATTGTATTCATATTCCTGTTGTTTTTTTCCTGTTAGCAAAAGTTTGTTACTCGTTTTTCTCTAAAGTTACTGGAGGGATTGGTCCCAAACTTTGGTGGGGGGACCCCCCTATGAGTAGTTGTGCCCCCCACATCGGTGACCCCTTGACCCCACGGGGCCCGGGTCACGTGACCCTCCAAAACGATGAGACACAAGGGCGGACCCCTTGTGAACTTGAAAAAATTTTTGTCAGGGATTTGGACAACAACTTGTCTCAGGGGGTAGTTTGGGACCTTTAACACGAATCTGAGGTTATTTTTTACCTAGACCCCCCTGGACCACCCTATGACCCCCCTAGGGGGTCCTCAGGGGTCAAATTTTCGAATTTGGGATTTTCGTGTCTCTAGGGGTAATTTTAGCCACGGAACACGAATCAAATGTTTATTTTTGCCTAGGACCCTCCTGGTACCCCCCCCTAGGCAACCCAATTTTTGCACCAACTATTTCAACTATTTTGACAGCTTTTCAATAAAACTGACAAAATTCGAAAATTTGGTCAAATTGACCATTCGGGCACTTTGCCAGGGGTGCCATAGTGAAACAGTACACAACAAATAGACCAAACAATATCATGGGATACCTCTGCGCCTATACATAGAGCTCCAATAGAAATAAACAACGAGCGGCTATCCATAAAAGCGTTATACATTGACAAAGTCATGAAAAACATGTTTTCAAGGGTGTCAGAGGCAGGGTTGTGCACCGGAAAATTTTCCGCGGAAAAAATGTTTTTTCCGGAAAAAATGGAAAATTTTCCGGGGGTCCGGAAAAAAAGAAAAAAATGGAAAAAAATTCGAGACCAAATATAAAGCTCAAAAGCGTCATACATCATGCTTTTCGACACTTTTTGTGCATTACCAAGTTAAAAAAGTATGTATATTTGTAGAGCTCGAACTTTTTTTCGTCTATTAACGGTCTCTGTGAGTTAGCCACCTACATTTAACTTGCAGAAAATTGTACATAATTACTTTTATCAAAACGTTGGTTTGGTTGGATACTGCCGACGTATTATATAAAGGCCGGTTCACGCTCGTCCTTTTCATTTTTGTCTTTTTGGCATTTGTACTTTTGAAGAAAATTTGTCGTCCTTTTGGTGATTTTATTTTGTCTTTTTGAAGCTGTCCTTCTGGCCTTTTGTCGTCCTTTTGAAACTGTCCTTAGTCCTTTTGTCGTCCTTTTATGATTGTCATTTTGTCCTTTGGTCGCCCTTTTCTCGTCCTTATTTCTTGTCCTTTTGTCTTCTTGGAAACTTTTGAATCACGCTTGCCCTTTCGTAAAATTGATAAAAGGAAGTTTTCCCAGGACAAAAAGACTATTTACGAAATGTTTAAAGTCATGTGACAATGAAACACTGGTTTAGCTTGAGTTGGAGTCGTTTTTCATCTGTTCCAGTTGCTTTGTTTTTACCTTTTGATTTTTTGGTCTTGCTATCAAAGTGTCTGAAACTTTTTGTTGTTTTTGATTCTTATTAATTTGCATATGTTTTGTTAAGTGTATTCTATTCGTATTCTTCAGGATGAATCCGTCTTCGTACGGCTTCAATCAACATATCCGTAAAATATTTTTTACAAGACATTGTAAGTAAAGCAAAGAAAATTTAAGCTAAAACCATTAAGAACAAATTTAAGTAACATAAAAAATTTTAAGCACTGAAAACTTTAAAAATACCTGACATATCTAAAACAGACAAATCAAAAAATATAATAAAGAAGAAAGAAAGAAAGAAAGAAAGAGTTACTTCAGATTGAAAGCGAATCAGCAGGGAAAATTTAATTCAATGACAAAGCAAAACAGTCTACAATATAAAGTACATATATAAAATTATGATTATAATTAAATTTAAGCAGCCGCTAATATCATCAGTAAACTAGTCGGGTGGCTACAACGGGTTGCCGACAGTGGGTAGAGAACCCTCTATTCTAAGCAAAGGACCCTCTATTCTAGGTAGAGGTCCCTCTGTTTGTGTTCCGGGGCCCAAATTACCCCTAGGGACGTCAAAATCCCAATTTCGAAAATTTGACCCCTGGGGACCCCCTGGGCAGGGTGCCCTAGAGGGGTCATGGAAGGGTCTAGAGGGGTCCTGGACGAAAATGGACCTCGGATTCGTGTTCTGGGGTTCAAATTACCCCTAGGGACGTCAAAATCCCAATTTCGAAAATTTGACCCCTGGGGACCCCATGGGCAGGGTGCCCTAGGGGGGTCATGGAAGGGTCCAGAGGGGTCCTAGACGAAAATGGACCTCGGATTCGTGTTCCGGGGCCCAAATTACCCCTAGGGACGTCAAAATCCCAATTTCGAAAATTTGACCCCTGGGGACCCCCTGGGCAGGGTGCCCTAGGGGGGTCATGGAAGGGTCCCGAGGGGTCGTAGACGAAAATGGACCTCGGATTCGTGTTCCGGGGTCCAAATTACCCCTATGGACGTCAAAATCCAAATTTCGAAAATTCGACCCCTAAAACCCACTTTTTAACCCCCTAATGGCTGAAACATAAACCCAACAGGTTTCGTCCATACACACCAGATCCAGTTTTCAAGGTCACGTGACCCGGCCCCCCGAGGGGCCACGAGTCCATCAAGTTGGGGGGTGCAAGTACTCAAGGGGGGGACCCTTCCACCAAAGTTTGGTCAATATCCATAAAGCATTTCATACAAAAAAGTGGCAACATAAAACGCCAAAGGATTAATAATTACATAATATGAACTATACTAAAAACTAGTCGGGTGGCTACAACGGGTTGCCGACAGTGGGTAGAGGACCCTCTATTCTAAGCAAAGGACCCTCTATTCTAGGTAGAGGTCCCTCTGTTTGTGTTCCGGGGCCCAAATTACCCCTAGGGACGTCAAAATCCCAATTTCGAAATTTGACCCCTGGGGACCCCCTGGGCAGGGTGCCCTAGGGGGGTCATGGAAGGGTCCAGAGGGGTCCTAGACAAAAATGGACCTCGGATTCGTGTTCCGGGGCCCAAATTACCCCTAGGGACGTCAAAATCCCAATTTCGAAAATTTGACCCCTGGGGACCCCCTGGGCAGGGTGCCCTAGGGGGGTCATGGAAGGGTCCAGAGGGGTCCTAGACAAAAATGGACCTCGGATTCGTGTTCCGGGGCCCAAATTACCCCTAGGGACGTCAAAATCCCAATTTCGAAAATTTGACCCCTGGGGACCCCCTGGGCAGGGTGCCCTAGGGGGGTCATGGAAGGGTCCAGAGGGGTCCTAGACGACAATGGACCTCGGATTCGTGTTCCGGGGCCCAAATTACCCCTAGGGACGTCAAAATCCCAATTTCGAAAATTTGACTCCTGGGGACCCCCTGGGCAGGGTGCCCTAGGGGGGTCATGGAAGGGTCCCGAGGGGTCGTAGACGAAAATGGACCTCGGATTCGTGTTCCGGGGTCCAAATTACCCCTAGGGACGTCAAAATCCAAATTTCGAAAATTCGACCCCTAAAACCCACTTTTTACACCCCCTAATGGCTGAAACATAAACCCAACAGGTTTCGTCCATACACACCAGATCCAGTTTTCAAGGTCACGTGACCCGGCCCCCCGAGGGGCCACGAGTCCATCAAGTTGGGGGTGCAAGTACTCAAGGGGGGGACCCTTCCACCAAAGTTTGGTTCATATCCATAAAGCATTTCACACAAAAAAGTGGCAACATAAGAAGCCAAAGGATTAATTAATAGGATATAAACTATCCTAAGCATAATGATAAATATAATAATCCCGTTTTTAATGTACCAAACCCAGTTTCAAATATACCAAACGAAAGCTCATGACCCGCTTATCATTTTTCGGTTAACTCCTAAGCTTAATTCTTATTATGGAAATAAAATTAATTTTTGGAACCAATCCATAATGTTAAATAATACAAACAAAATATTTTAAACCGATTTTAACTTACCGTTGCTGTAACCCCCGTGGTGTAGTGGTTAGCATTGAGGCGTCTCACCCCTCTGGTCGCTGGTTCGAGTCCAGCCGGGGGTCGTTTTTTTTTAAATTTTAACTTTCTTTTTTTGCAAAATGTATTCTACGAAAGTGTTCTCATTTCATTAGTAAACATTGAGATGCAATACGTATATACCACTTACCATTTATCTGGCCAAAAAGTACCAATTTCGAAAATTTTGGGCCCTGTTTGGCATCTCCCCAAATATTACTTAATCAGATACTTTTTCAAATTTTTCATATTTTTGGTTATCCGTATATTTGCTATACGTACATATACTTTCCTAAGATACCCGACGCACTAAACTTGTAATAATATTAATAATTAATATATATACACTATCCTATTAATAATGATAAGGGAAGTGTCGACTAAGTGTACCTAGATTCCGAAAGTACTATACGTGTTATCTAGACGTTTACCTTTCAATTCGCCTCTAGTCGCCTGGTTCCTAAGTTATGCGCCACGTAAAGCAGAGTTATTTTTTTGTTGCATCCAGCAACGTCTAATACGATGCTACTGAAAACACAGTGCTTAGTATCGGCTCCATCCAAAGGTCTAAAAGAAACACCAACGCTTTGTATTACTCTACTATGCAGTAATTTTTAGTTAAGCAGGGCGTAAAATGGAGTTATTTTTACTCCGCGAATCCTCCGCGACAGACCACTGTTACTAGTTAGTTACTTTTGAGGCTAATCAGAAAAAAGGCCCGTAACTTTCGCTATGAGTGTCGTAGGACCATAAAATTAGTGTCACGAGAAAGAGAAATTTTGGCACTTTCAAATGATATGTTACATGATGGCGTAATACCTAAAAATAGGTCAAAATTTCAAATTATAATTTTTGACGCACGTTCAACGTTACGTCACGAGGTCATGTCACCCATCATTTTAAAGCTCTGACAATTTGCTTAACAATGATGCTAAAATTGTCGCTGTACCATTAAGGTATCAAGAGTTATCCCCCCTTAAACCGTTTGCTAAAAGGGAATAACTACTTTGATCACACCATGTGTGATCAAATCTCACTGTGGGTACCCTAATGCTAAAATTTGAAAAAATTAAAATTTCTTAATGTTGTTATTAAAAACGTTATGGTACTTACGGATGTTGTCTAACTAGTCTAAACTAGACCCACTAGACTTGTAATTAATATACTTATACTATCCTATTCATAATGATAATGAAGATATCATCTCCATATTAAAATATCAGTTAGAACCATGTGTGTTATTAAGACGTTTAACTTTCGAATCTCGTGCAGTGGCTTGGTTCCAAAGTTATACGCAACGTAAATCGGAGTTATTTGTCTGTTGCTACAAGCAACGTTTAAACGTTATTACAGAACACTCTTTACTTCCAATCTGTTTCATCAAAGTGTCTAAAAGAAGCGTTAATGCTTCATACTAAACCGCTAAGCTGTGCCTTTGAGTTTAAAAGGGCGTAAAATGGAGTTATTTTTCCTCCGCAGAATCCTCCGCGACAGGCCATTTTTGTAGTCAGTTATTTCTGGAGGTTAGCCACAAAAATGGCCACAGCTTAGGCTAGGAACATCGTAGAAAGATGACAATTACGTCATTAGAAAGACAATTTTTAGCGCTTTCAGATGACATATCACATGCTGGCGCAACGTCCTGAAAATAAGTCAAAATTTCACTTTCTAAATTTTGACGTACGCTAAACGTCACGTCACAGGGTCATATGACCCATCATTTTAAAGCTCTAACAATTTCCTTCAAAATGACGTTGAAATTATAATTGTACCATTACCGTATCAAAAGTTATGGCCCCTGAAAACTTTTCCTAAAAGGGGCTAATTGTACAGATCACACCATGGGTGATCAAATCCCAAAACAATTGAATTTAGGCAAAAAATTTAAAAATTTTTTGTTCATCTTTAAATAATGTAGCATGAAATAGACTAAACTAAGATAAATACTATTAGTCTAACTAGTCTAAACTAGACGCACTAGACTTGTAATAATATTAATAATAATATTAATAATAACAGACATTTCAGATACAAAAGGGTTGCCTTTGCTTCGCAACTGGTCGGCAACCCAATAATGATAATGACAGATTCTTCATCATACTTCTCAATACTTCTCAAAAATGTAGTACAGCCTGTGGTAAGCGTGGCCCAAGGCATAATTTTTTGATAAAAAGTGTCTGGGGCTGATTACAGCGGTTTTTGTCCGGGCGCCAAGGTCAAGACTAACGTCAACTTTTAGTAAGGGGGTCATGTGACCCATCAATCGAAAGCGCTTTATCTCACCAATCGAATAATGAAACTCCCAAGTCGCTACGACCCGCATAACAAACGTTATGGGACTTTAAAGGAATTCACCCCATAGAACACTGTTATCATAATTAAATCGTAATTACTACATTACGAAAAGTGTTCTTTTTCTCACATCCTTAAAGGCGCCATAACTGGCCTTTAGGAACTCGGACGGACACAAGAATAGTATCATTGGATTGCTGGCGTGCAGGGCTTTCGAAAGAGGGGTCACATGACCACCTGGCACTTCAGATTACCCCGAAATAAATATCTCAGGGTACGCTCACGTGACAGGGTCATGTGACCCCTCATTTTAAAGCGCTCCTTAAATCTAAGCGATTGATGTCAATTTCATGGTTGTCCGTCATTCCTATTGTCTGCTATGGGTTTTTTAAAATCCAACCTTTGTGACTATTCAAAATCAGCCCATGTTGGATCAAATCTCTTTACATTTCAATTTGAACCATTTTTACAGTTCAATTTGAACCTTTTTTGAACCAATTTTTTTGAATTCAACAAATTTTAACATATTCAGATGCGCTGGACTTTTAGTTGTAAAACTAGTCTAAACTAGACGCACTAGTCTTGTGATAATATTAATAATATTAATAATAACAGACATTTCAGATACAAAAGGGTTGCCTTTGCTTCGCAACTGGTCGGCAACCCAAAAAACAAATGAATTTGATTGGCTAAGAACAAAAAGACACTTTCAAAAGTGTTGCACTTCTCAAAAGGACAAATGGACGACCCAAAAATACAAAAATAATTTTCAAAAGAACATCAGGACAAAATCATTAAGACGTCCGCACAAAAGCACAAAGACAAAAAGACAAAAGTGCAAGGACAAAAGGACAGACAAAAGTACCAAAGGACAGGGAGAAAGTACGACTCAAATTTTTGAAGACATTTGAAAAGGACACGCACAAAAGGACGACAAAAGGACGAAAAAAGGACGACAAAAGGACGAGAAACGGACGACAAAAGGACGATTGTAAGCTCAGATCAGCCACTGCCGACTGTTGTGGGATATGATACTACATTTATTTGGAGCATTTAAAAATTCAGACCGACAAGCGTGTTGGTTCATGAATATGCCAAATGCCACCTTATAAAATCTACACATGTGTTTACTGATTACTCTAAATCAGACATATTTTGAACGGGCGATAGCAATATATACATACATGGGCGTAGCCAGGGATGGGGACAGGGGGTCTGACTGAACCCCCTTTTGGTGGAACCTAAAGAAATTGTCAACGAGGGTCCCTTTAAAACGGGGGGAGCTATATATTAACATCTTTCAAGATCCCTCCACCAATTCCCATGTATGGTGACCAAGTTCAACTAAACTATTTCTTGCGTTCATATACACATGTAACGTGGTCAAAATTTTGTGGGGGGCCTCTCCGGCCAAATTTTGGGGACATTCCCCCCCTGATCGACCAAAAATACCCTTTATTTGGCAAAATTTTCCAACATTTTTCTAAAAAAAGTACCATTGTTACTAAATTCTGCCCAAACTTTCTGGCGGGACCCTGCCCCCTGGCCCCATGATTTGGGGGGTCCCCTCCACCCCCCTTCATACATGTGTGCATACGTTGCAACTTGCAAGCATCCATTTACGCGGGGTCTCTACTCTCTATATATGGGGTCTCTGTATGGGGGAGGGTTTTTACCGGTTCTTTCACAACTTTATTGGTGGCTTGTCTCTACGTTCAGGGGTCTTAAATTCACAATAACAGAAGAATTTCAAAATTTTGCCAAAAATTTGATTGAATTATATTATTATCTAAATTATCTAAATTTTATGTGTTCCAATGGGTCAAACCTGACGAGAGACTTGTCCAGAAATGTCCTAAAAATTCGACCTGTAAATCTGGGTGGATTGACTCTGGAAAAATTTTATCCGCTTCGTCCAGACGTCATCTGTTGCCTACTACAAAACCTGACTAAAAAATTTTCGAATTTTTCGACATACAGATTTTTGAAACATCTATGGTGGTTAGGTCAGTGGTTAAAAACATTGGAACTTAATTGTTTACAATGTTCAAATGTGTTGCTGTTCAAATCTATTTATTCAAAACCGGAGTTATCACCGTTTGGCCAGGAAGCACTTGATTTTGTGTTGTGTTTAACAAGTTTTTCCCGACGTATACTACATACATAACCCTAGAAAAGGGAAACTACGGTGTTCCTTTAGTAAACAGTGGTTACCGGCTGTAAAAATAGCCATTTTGATATACTAAATTTTTTCCATTTTTTCCGACTTTTGGAAAAAAATGGAAAATTGTCCGGCCTTCATTTTTTTCCGGAAAAATATCAACCCTGGCTACTAGCTTAATCTGGCAGCAAAATTAATAGCACGTTGAAATGCACAGTATAGGGGTTTATAGTCGAATACAAGATGACAAGAGTCCAGCTATAACCGTTTTGGCTGCACTGCTTACACGTTTTCTATGTAGAACATATACACAACCAGAGTTGACCACTGAGCACTTTTTTGGAAGAAAACAATAGTTTTTCGTTAAAATAACGTTCAGCATCTCAAATCAACTATTTTGACTGTTTCTCAACAAAACTGACAAAATTCGAAAATTTGGTCAAATTGACCATTCGGGCACTTTGCCAGGGGTGCCAAAGTGAAACAGTACACAACAAGTAGACCAAACAATATCATGGGATACCCCTGCGCTTATATATAGAGCTCCAATAGAAATAAACAACGAGCGGCTATCCATAAAAGCGTTATACATTGACAAAGTCATGAAAAAAATGTTTTAAGGGTGTCAGAGGGGGGTACATCAGTTCTGGCTACTAGGTAAATCTGGCAGCAAAATTAATAGCACGTTGCAATGCACAGTATAAGGGTTTATATTCGCATACGAAACGACAGGCCTCTATCTATAACCGTTTTGGCTGCACTGCCCGTAGGTAGAGTACCCCCCTAATACACGTAAATTACCTTCCGAGCCCCCTACCTAGTGCTATAGTGGTACGATCGATTCCAAAATAGCAGATGCACTACAACCCCACCCCACTACAGTACCATGCATGCAAAAGATCAGACTTCAGCTGTTTGCGTGACTTCTCAAAAATCGGCGCCACTGCATTCTTGACTGCCATTTTTCGAGGCCCAAAAAAGGGGTTTCCCCCCTCCCAGCAGAGCCAAAACGGCAAAAGCCTAGAACATCATTTTGCTACTGCCTCTATTCCCAACCAGATTGAATATAAATAGCACAAAAAAAGTGCCCCGCCAATGTGTATTTCTTGAGATTTGCGACCGGGAAAAAAAGACGGAAAAATCCGAGTTTGCGGGGGTCGATTTTTCATATCTCAAGAAATACTCGTCAGATTTGGCTGAAATTTTGCCAGCATGTAGCCGTCCCCCAGGCAAGTACACACACCAAATTAAAACAGATTTGCTTGCATACATTTTTAGTTATTAAAAAATTTCATTTTAAAGTTTTGCAATATGGTGTGTGGGTCCTATTCTAGGTTTTGGAGCTATCGCGCCAACCCTGATAATAGGCGAAATATACATCGTTAAACTGAGCTCACATATCAAATTGTTATTGTTTCTTTTTGCATAGACGAAAAATTAATTACATTTTCCAACAAAAATAGGCATTTTTAGTTAAAACGAGCAATTTTTTAATAACGAAGAATACCATAAATACTAATTCAAAACGTCACTGCTGCTCAGCTTCACGCTGGTGCTGACAGCCAATTTCGGTTCAAAAGTACAGCTTTATTTATAATTCCACAGTAGCAAGTATCCTTTTATTTGATGCAAGCAACTAAAACTAAGCCTTTCTTAACCCACCTACAAAGCCTGAGCCTAAGCACTAAGCCTCAGCCTAAGCACTAAGCAGCACTAAGCCTCAGCCTAAGCACTAAGCCTAATCACTAAGCCTAAGCCTGAGGCCTAAATTCAAGAAAAACCTTCTAAGAAAAAGAAGCATCAGCAATAACTTTGCCGCATTAAAAAAACCAACTAGCTTCATATTTAAAAAAAATTGCAGCTATTATAGCCCGGAATTTGTACTATACCTTACTTCCGCTGCAACTCTTCAATCAGCCTGATCCTGATAGCTTCAGAAAAAGTTTTGTAACTATTCAAAGCCAGAACCGATTTGCAAAATCTATTCAGCAGTTAGTAGCTTAGAAGTTACTCTTTCAATGGTAGCAGCAGGTTTTCATTTGTCATTATTTTTGCCTACATCTAACTTATTCCACAGTAGCAAGGGTCCTTTTATTTGATGCAAGCAACTAAAACTAACCTTTGCTGACCCACCTACTAAGCCTGAGCCTAAGCCTAAGCACTAAGCCTAAGCCTGAGGCCTAAATTAAAGAAAAAACCTGCTAAGAAGCATCAGGAATAACTTTACCACACTAAAAAACCCTAACTAGCTTTATATATATTTTAAAAAAATTCGCAGCTATAGCCCGGAATGTGCTCTAACGCTTTCAATTTTGAACCCCCCCCCTAGGTTTGGGGGATATAGGGGGACTCCGGAGCATTAGTCGAAAACATGCCGTTTTTCCGACTTATTCGACCCCTAAGGGTTTTAACACCAATAATTTCACTCTAGATTTTTATTAAAAGGGGCGACAGCTATTTTGGGGGCTAGAGATCAGATTGGGGGCTTGGCTGACGATGGGGGTTCTATATTTTATTAAAAGATGGGGTCAGAAGCGATTTATGGGCGAAAATAATTCGCCCCCCCGCCAGCAATACGTACTTTTTTTTTTTTATGTGATTATTACTTCGTTCAGTTACGTATTGCTTCTGTGTCGTTTTCATTTCATTAACCTTAAGGTGGTAGTAACGATTTCGACGATATAACTTTGAAGCATGTTTTTGTCGCAATTTTGAAACTCACAGCAAAACCACAATAATTTTTGTAAACTAGACTAAAATTGTGATGTTGGTTTTTTTATATTTGTCAAAATTCTTAGTTTGAGGCTAGCTACTAAATTGGCTTACTAAACAGTAAGCCAACGTGGTAGCTAGTCTTATCTTGTACATTTTGAACTGAATAAAATATTATTTGTGTATATTTTGATCTAGTTTCATAAAATCATGGTTACTTTTAGACTAGTTTACTATTCGCTTCGAAAAAAAGATTTCTCTAATTTCTAATGTAATAAATCGTCGAAATCGTTACTACCACCTTAAGCGGTTGAACAATCAGTTTGCGCAATTGCTCCCTGATCCCGTTCATGCCGGCCAGCGCAGCCTTGCGTGGCGCAGCAGCGGACACGCCCAAACTGTCAAGGCACATTTTTCGGACTGCCGTAATTTCTTCACTCAACCAGTCTGAAATGAATTCACAATGAATTGGAATCAAATGATACACCAAAGTCTCATACTTTCATAACAAAACTAGGAACAGTCATTGAAACACGTTTATTTAAGACTGTTTAAATACTGTGCAAAAAATGGCAAAGTATAGCCTAAATGAAACTTAGGCCAGCCGCTGTGAATAATATTTTGCCACGATAGTTTCGACCATTTTTTTGCACTAATCTGGACATAAACAATCAATAGAAAAAATGTCTTAGAAAGAATGTCTCATAATATAATTTGGTTGGACAATATTTTTATACTTTTTTTACAAAAATTACACATGGACAAAACTTCAAAAACAAGGACAAGTATGTACCGGGCTGGACCGGTCTGCTGTCTGACCAAAAACTGCCTAACACGGAGCGGGGCTATTACAACGGCAATCAAAAACTGCTGGAGCCTGAGACAAAACAGGTGGCGTGATTTTTGTGACTACTCGTTGTATTCTGCACACCTCCAGTGCGTTCTTTTTATATTGAAATCGCGTGTTTCTTTTTGTCTCAGTATCCTCCAGCATTTTTTGGTCAGACTAAGTTTACCTTCACTAGTTCGTTTCTGCGGGGCGCGAAGCTGACGCCGTCTAATGAGCCGTTCTAAATTTCCAATAGAGAAACCATCGGTCATTTTTGCCAAATTATCAATCGTCGCATCAGATTCTGTCAGAGCACTGAGAATAACTCTTCGATTTGACTGAAATATTACTCAAAAAGTCCAATTTATTTTAACATTTTTCAATAGCCAAAAATGACAATATTTTCGGTAAATCAATATCGTAAAACTATTTTTGTGGAACTGTTTTCTACCGCAAATCAGAGCTACACAATAAAAATCACCAAAATCACGCCAATTCATTTCTTATTTTACATTTACTACAAACGGTATGTACAAAAATAATAAATCTAAACTTAAAAAGACAACATTTTTTTAAAATAATTAAGTGTAAATAATTTTTCCATCAAAAACACTAAAAAATCACCAGATCAGGTGGTTCAGCAGTCAGAATGCGGCGAAAATATTTATTGCCTCTGAGCCCAAGCAACGTTGAATCCAGCGAGCGTTCGTGCAGACAGACGGCTACCACCAGGATTAGGCGATGGGCCAGCTTTTCACAGAAGTCAGCGACCACTGCAAAAATCAGACGCAACTGATTCAGAAGGGCTGAATGTCTGAATCATATCTGAATTCACCATATGTCCTGAGTCGACACAATGGCTGGATCCATGGGACTCAGATTATGCCAATAAATAAACCATGGTTAATCCCCTTAGCTTAGCTTATTCGTCACAACTAGACCATTAAAAGTACAAAGTTTTAGACTACAAACAACTAACGTAGCTCAATGGAAAAATCTCCACATATATATCCATTTGAAATTCATCTTCTTTAGGCTGGATATTCGCTTGTGTTGAGTAACAATGTTCAAAAAAAAACATTTTCCCTCCCTTCAAACCCCTCCCCATCCATAAATAAGGTCCCCTAAGCCTCACCCTGATTGGTCTGTTTTCTATGCAACAGGGCCGCTGGCATGAGTTCATCCATGGCATTGTGAGCCGGACAGAGTTGGTCCAGATCGTCCAAAATCACCAGAGACGGTTGATGGCTGACGGCAGACTCTGCCAGAGAGGACAGCAATTTGTGCACACTATCGGCTCGTTTGCCTGAAAAAAAAACTGAAACGGATTAAACTAAACAAAAATATAATATCAAAATTAAATAAAAAAACTATGAACATTTAAACAAAAATGCTAGATTAGTCAGCAATTAGTGTTGAATTTTTCGATTAATCAGTCGAAAAACGTACTTGTAGACATGTAGTGCACGATTTTAATAAAATGTTAATTGGTATTCGCTTAATTTGAACGCTAAATAAGAGAAGGGGAAATTTTCAAAAAAATCGCAACATTTAGGGTACATTTGGTCGGTCATGGTGAGGAAGGTCCAGAAAATTTTTAGCCCGAGAGGACCTCCCTAAATTTCGATCCCGTTAATACAAATTATATTATGGAAATAAATATATATATAAAGTACTATAATAATGAACCTTTTAGTGTTTTGCAATCAACAAAAATTCCATGCAGATATCCGCTGCCAGGCTGTTCAAAATGACTCAACAAGCCGCAAGCCAAACTAGTTTTCCCAGCACCGCGAGCTCCACAAAGCATCACGTGACCACCAGAACCAATCAAATTGAGCGCGTGATTCCCATCGGCCACTAATCGTAATTTAGTGTAGTCAATAAGTTCGTCCAGTAGCGGGGGTGAGAATCTGAAAAGAGGGCGAGAATTATTACTCAAATGGAGTCATAATGCATGAGCGGGATTTGCATGAGCTCTTTAAAAAAATGACAGCCGATGGGGAAGGTCGTGAAAATCTGCGCAAAAAAATGGTAAAATTGTTTTTTTTTCAAAATTTTCTTACGGTTTTGGGTCCATCGGTAGAGCTGGGGGTCTTAAAAATATGGCACGGGAGGCCCCCAGATTTGAACACCGTTAGACGACATGCATTAGTCAGTCATCCTAGAAGAAAGAGGAAACGAGGCTATGAAAGTACGTAACGCGTTACTAAAAGCCCCCAACTTAATCGCGTTTATTCGTTGAAATGAAAAGCAAAAATAATTCGTTGAAATGAAAATCAAAAATAAAGTATGCAGATACATAATAATTTACAACAGAAATAGGCACCGAAAGTTTTGTTGTTTTTCGGAATTCCAAATCATATCATGCGTCTGCTCGTGGGGTTTCTCGCTTTTCTGGTCCAGTTCTTCTTTCTTCACTGTAACTGAAACCTGTTCTAGTGATGTTTCAGACAGGAAAGCCCAAGACTGCCGGTTGGCTAAACTGTCACTGAACTCTGCACGAACACAAATCGACATAGCATCGCTGGAGCCTAGAATATAATATGAAATACAATCAACAACATAGTTACTAAAGATTCCGAATCGCCATAAATGTATGAGAGGGGGGAATGTATAGAAATATAGCACTCCCAGAATCGACGGTCCGGGGGTGGGACGTTTGCAACAATGTGAGTAAAAATAGTGAACTTTTTTCTGAAATACTGCAAAATTTAGCGCATTTTTCTGGTCGGTCGTAGTAAAAGCAATAACTACACTTGAAAGTTTTCGGTTGCCTTTTTTCAATGAATTTTCCAACTGGGCAAAGATACACTTATTGTTTTATAAAGTTGAAGCTATTTTTTGAGAAGATTTAAAGCACGCTGCCTTCAGAATCGAAATTGAGGCTAACAACGCCAGGTCATTTATACAAAAAAAATTAGAGAAAAGTTTTTGTCGTCCATGTGCTTGCGACAAAAAACAAAAAATGACCTTACTCGGACCAAGTCTAAAAAACTGTCCATCGTTCAGAATCAACCCGCGCGATCTGCATCTACGCTGAAGGCATTCTTTCACACATATTTCGTTTAATGCCGAAGCAGCACTTTCCTGAAAACAAAAACAAACATGTCATCATGAAAGTCAAAGTATACAATATAAGATACTGGCTAACTGTAACTTTAAATAACAGTATTTTAGTATGCCGATATTATAAAGAGCAGTAAAATTACAACAATTATTATCAAAGCAGTAAGGTCTCGATTGACTGTCAAAAAGTATATAAATAATGCTAAAAAACTGCACATCAATAAAGTGACTTTGAGGCAATTCAAACCACCCATTCCTAGTTCTAAGGACTAAGCGACTGACTGAATCTCACTTTTTCTCTCACGAGTCTTAGCACACTTCAAAACAAAGGCTGCCCTACTATATACTTCACACGGAAAACAAATCAAATCATTCTAGTACAAACTGACTATCTAAAAAATACAAAAAATGTTCTTGAACACAAAAAACAAACAGACAAAAAATACTAACTTAATACATACATACTGCTGAATCAGAAGGCTGAATTATTGTAATTCCTCGGGGACGCAGCATTTCTTCTGGAATTTGCCTCATTTTCCCAAAAACCCACGATTTCACAGAATCCAGTCCTAAAGAGCGTCTAAGACTGTCCGTGATGGCTACATGAGCACCGGAAGGTAGAACCAGATTGGCATCCGAATTTTTGACAAATTTCACTCGAACGACCAACGGCTTCGTTTGAGAGGAGGATTCAAGACTTAAAATCAGTTCTTCGGATGGAACTGAATGTTCGTCGAAATCACTCAATTCTGGTTCGTGTGATAAAAAGTGGCTCCAAAATATATACCAGTCCAATAAAACAGTATCTTCTAAATGTTCCGTTTCAGTTGGAAGCTTTAGTTTGCACAGAATATCAGGGGAAATATCTAAAACAAATAAATAGAAAAATTATTTTAACTTTAAATAAACTCTATGAGTGGAATGCATAAATTAAGGCAGTCTAACGTTAAAACAGTCCCCAAGGGTTCCCACAATTGGAACATCGTAACGAAAAACCCTACACGTATTACATAGGTTAGACGTTAGAATTTGCCCTTAAACTACGTTACCAAGACTGAACTGACACTGCCTTTATGCAATCCACCGTAGTTTTTCGGCAAAGACATATGCTATTTCAACATTCAACATTCAAAATTTACCATGGAAATGTACACTTACGGTCTTCTGGCTCTACCACAGCAATCTAAGCCATCGGCAAAACATTATATATATATATATATATATATATATATATATATATATATATATATATATATATATATATATATATATATATATATATATATATATATATATATATATATATATATATATATATATATATATTTGTTATATACCTTCCATGGGGTAAATCCTCAAACAAAGCGGTTTATCAGTGAGCGAAAGACCGGCAAATCTCACATTCAACCAGCAGGGCTCTAAAGCCACAGGCTCAAATGTCGAAGACAGGGGGAAAAGGCCTTGTTTGGCCCAGCTAAGCCAGCTAGACAAATAACCCTCGCTGTTGTGCTTGATAATGCCTAAACAAACAGTAAACAAAACTTTAAAACTTTGATAAACAAGACAATAATCATAAAAATTCACTATTGAAATAATAAAAACAATTTAACAAATTCTATTCTTCATCTCTATATCGCTATTATTTGGAATTAAAAAAGACCTATATACATCGAGTCGAGAGCATACATGTGCAGCTAAAGAAATCTGGGGGGGAGGGGGGGGAGCCGTCGACCGGGGGGGGGGGTGCGGAGCAACTTTTTCGGAAAATTTAGCTTCGCCACCAAATTGCTCCTGAGCTACTAATTTTTGCTTCGTGAGCCACCCATTTTGCTTCCCGGCCGCTCAATTTACCTTCGTGAGCTACTTTCTAAAAATTCTGGGGGGGGGGGGGAGCGGACCGAGTCTGGGGGAGGAGCGGCATCCGGCTGGGGGGGGGCAAGGCGCCCCCCCCCCAATCCCCCCCCACGCCCATGTGTGGTCGAGAGCATATTGGTCACAATCAATTAACACAAAAAACGTGTAATTAATACAAAAATGTGTAATGTTTATATACAGTATTAAAGCTTATTATTCCAAAGACAACTAAAGTCAGGATATATACAAGGTCTACAAATTGTACAAAACGAGTCAGTTAATCAATCCTACAGTTGTTCAAAATGTATCCCAAGTACTTAATCCTAAGGCCGTATTATCAAAATTACCTGCAGGTAAAGTTAGGCGAACTTTACCCACAGGTAAGGTGATGGTCAAGTTAATTCTGTGGGTAAAGGCCTAACTTTACCTGCAGGCTGCAGGTAATTTTGAGAATACGGCCCCTGAGTAAAGATCAACAAGAGCCGAGCTTCACGTTGGCGGAAAAATAATTTTACCATTTTTCCCAACATCTACAGATCCGGCGGCTTCGTTTGTTGTCGAGCAGTCGGCGTTGCTTTTCAAGCGCCGAGAAAGGTCTGCTCCGGAAGAAGGCAACATTTTAGGCGCAACATAAACCTCCGAGCCGTCGACAAGCCGAGCACAAGCAGCATTTTCGGGCGACATTTTGTCTAAACAACAATCCAAAATCTGCCAAGTTGCCAACAACGGTGACGACAATAATTTGTCTTTTTCGAGTATTTTTTAAATCAAAACTTGTAAAAATTGACCAAAATATATGTATATATAAATCAAGATTCGAATATAATCAAATCAAACGTTGATCATTGATTTACAGAAAACATTATGACTGAGCATACATGTAACAGCACCAAAATTTTAGGTACCCCTCCCCCCCCCATTGGTGGGACCCCCCTCCCCTGCGTCAGCTCATTTTTGACCCCCCCCCCTCCCAAAATGACGCAATTTTTATCTTTTTTGACTAAAAAACACCGATTTTGACAATTTTTGGCAAAAATTTTTGTAAAAATCGCTTAAATTTCACAAAAAATGTCGATTTTTTCAAATTTTGGCCAAAATTTTACTCCCGCTGGGACCCTCCCCCCTCTTTTTCCCCTGGCGGGACCCCCCCTCCCTCCCCCGGGACCGAATTTTGGGGGGGGGGGTCTTCTCCCCCCCCCATCCCCCCCCCCAACTGACTGAGTATATATATATATATATTAATACCGCCTCTACAAGATTGTGTACAATCTCAGCTGGCACACTGGTCCATTTTCGAGTGAAAATGCTGATAAGACAGAAATTTCGTTGGCAACGATTAAATTTTATAGTCTCTAGAGCACCAACGAACATTTATGGCGGCTATCGACGGGTACAGAATCACCCTGAACTCTGACCTATTTTGAAAATAATACACATGCTGCGTTCAATCCAGCACGGAAAGACCAGCCCTGGATAAACCAGCCGGAGCTGCGACAGAAGGGCAGATTCTATCGTCTCGCGATTCAGTTGCTGAAATCAGGAAAAATTAAGACAACTAAGGCTGCTACTTAACTTACTGGTAGCTACTTAAACTCTACTAAAACTAAGTAGATTCTACAAGAATCCAAATAGACCCAGAAAAGTGAACCCAACAAGAAAACACACCACGATTTCCCAATCGTCCGACGATAAGGGTTCCACAGAAATCGATTCACAATCGGGCAAATTCGTTTGCTCGCATACTGTCACCTAAAAAAAACACCACAAAAAAACAGTCATTGCTAAAATCAACAAAAAACTCTATTCTGTTTGTAAATTTTGCTGCTCAACAAGTTTTTTATCAGTGGCGAAGCATAAATCATAAGATAAACGCTGATATATACAACGCAATAAATCTGCTTATATATAAGTCATGAACGATAGGCGTTTTTTGTGAAACGAAAAAACTGGTCGACCACAAAAAATATCGACCAAAATCACCTGTTGGCGTTGTCTCAGGCCTACGTGGTGAGCCAACAAAACGCCAATCCGTAATTTGGGCAATTCGGGATATTGCGAAAAGCCACCAATGCTGCACCCACTCAGATAAATGACCGCACCGTCCGCAGTTTGTACTCTGTAGCTTGTGAGATCACTGGTCGTCTGAAAAAATATATTGTCTGCACAATTTTTATACAAAAAATTGACAGCACGCTGAGATGGTCAATCTCAATTCAACATTGAAGTGTTATGGCAAATTTCATGATGCAAATACAACAGAATAACAAGAAACATACTGAATGAATTCCAAAAATATACACGAAGCAATCGCGACCTGCTGTGTTGAACTCTATTTCAGCTGTAAATTCTGACATCGTTCTCTTAACCAATCCAAGCCATTTTAGCACCTAAAACTACGTGCATACAATACAATCTCGGCTGGCTGTTTCGTGACGAATCTGAAGCAAGCTACGGCTAAGGCTTATACATACATGCCGTGCACGATCATTTGCAGCAGCCTATTTTTTCAAATAGAGCACCTTTGGGAGGGGGATGATAGCGATGGATCGGAGGCTCCGGCTCCGGCCGGATTTGAGCCTCCGGCTCTTCCGGCTCCGGTAAAAAAAGTGCCGGAGCCGGAGAATTTTTCATCCTAAAAATTTTGGCAAATAGTTCAAATTTTGAGACAAAAACAAGGTTATCGAAGCGTTTAGTCGGTTACGATACTCATATTACTACCGGCTGT
The DNA here is from genome assembly GCA_030248245.1 of Trissonchulus sp. WLG1_4. NCBI lineage: Eukaryota > Metazoa > Nematoda > Enoplea > Enoplida > Ironidae > Trissonchulus > Trissonchulus sp. WLG1_4. The sequence goes on along the minus strand of JASANF010016484.1, from coordinate 31,058 downwards.
AATGGTGACGACCGGTCAATCTTCGGCGGGGGGGGGGAATTATTTTTGGCCCTAAAACGCTTCTTACCCCATGTTTTAATAAAAATATAGAACCCCCATCATCAGCCAAGCCCCCAATCTGATCTCTAGCCCCCAAAATAGATGTCGCCCCTTTTAATAAAAATCTAGAGTGAAATTATTGGTGTTAAAAACCTTAGGGGTGGAATAAGTCGGAAAAACGGCATTTTTTCGCCTAATGATCCGGAGTCCCCCTATATCCCCCAAGCCCTGGGGGGGGTCAAAATTAAACGCTCTTTCGAATAGGCTAGGTTAAAAGTTTGTTGGATGTAAGCTTCAGCTGGAAATCAAATTTTGTCCAAAAATTAAACTTTACATGAAAATTTTTCCGCAAAATTGGATAGAGGCAAAAATACTCCGGTAAAAAAAACCTGCTGCCACCATTGAAAGAGCCACTTCTAAGCTACAAAATGCTGAAAAACGACGCCCCCCCCCCGAAATTTTTTCAGACTGAAATTTTACACAAGGGTCCCCCCTTTGGTTGTTATTGCCCGACCCAAAAAATTTCCGATACGTCTCCAATTGACCAAATTTGCTCTAAAAATCAAAAATTTCTCCAATTTTTTTGCTGGGGGCTGCCGCCCCCAGACCCCCGCAATTTTCTGGTCCTTGTTATCATCTATCATCAAAGCCTATGCATGTCTACAAGAGTACATTGTGTTGCATTTACTCGTGTAATACACTGTATGATACTCTGATCGCAAGGTTTTTTGGGCAAAATACGGGGCAAATGCTAAGGATTTGGAAATTTTGCTCACCAAATTTGTATACCATAATGTATGGTACCCCTGCTGGTCTAATACACTGATGTGACGTTCCCCATTTGTTTTAATTGCCAGGTTGGAAACAATTTCTGATACGACTAACTCACTTTTTTGCATTGTAATCTATCGTTTTGCTAATTGCGGCATAGTGAACGGAGCAGTTTTGAAAAAATTCTGTCCATAGCAATACCCTCAAAAACAGTAACGTCTCTCTACTTTAGTATATAGAGTTTGAAAAAAGGTGCAGATTTTTGAGGATATCCAGGGGTCAAAAAAAGAAAAGTGGCCCAGCTTCTGGGGGCTGCCGCCCCCAGACCCCCGCAACTGTGTGTTTTGATAAAAGTTTCAGATTTTAGAAGATGTCCCCTGGTCAAAAACAGAAAAGGTGTTCAGCTTCTGGGGGCTGCCGCCCCCAGACCCCCGAAACTGTGTGTTTTGATAAAAGTTACAGATTTTCGAGGATATCGCGGGGTCAAAAACAGAAAAGTTGCCCAGCTTCTGGGGGCTGCCGCCCCCAGACCACCGCAACTGTGTGTTTTGATAAAAGTTTCAGATTTTAGAAGATGTCCCCTGGTCAAAAACAGAAAAGGTGCTCAGCTTCTGGGGGCTGCCGCCCCCAGACCCCCGCAACTGTGTGTTTTGATAAAAGTTTCAGATTTTAGAAGATGTCCCCTGGTCAAAAACAGAAAAGGTGCTCAGCTTCTGGGGGCTGCCGCCCCCAGACCCACGCAACTGTGTGTTTTGATAAAAGTTACAGATTTTCGAGGATATCGCGGGGTCAAAAACAGAAAAGTTGCCCAGCTTCTGGGGGCTCCCGCCCCCAGACCCCCGCAACTGTGTGTTTTGATAAAAGTTTCAGATTTTAGAAGATGTCCCCTGGTCAAAAACAGAAAAGGTGCTCAGCTTCTGGGGGCTGCCGCCCCCAGACCCCCGCAACTGTGTGTTTTGATAAAAGTTACAGATTTTCGAGGATATCGCGGGGTCAAAAACAGAAAAGTTGCCCAGCTTTTGGGGGCTGCAGCCCCCAGACCCCCGCAACTGTGTGTTTTGATAAAAGTTACAGATTTTCGAGGATATCGCATGGTCAAAAACAAAAAAGTTGCCCAGCTTCTGGGGACTGCTGCCCCCAGACCCCCGCAACTGTGTGTTTTGATAAGTTACAGATTTTAGAAGATATCCCGGGGTCAAAAACAGAAAAGGTGCTCAGCTTCTGGGGGCTGCCGCCCCCAGACCCCCGCACCAGAAAATTTGTATTGTATTTGTAATGGCCGAGTGGGGGGGGGGGGGGGCGCCCCCCCCCCCCGAAAAAAATTCCTGGATCCGCCACTGACACACACACACAACACAAGCAAGGTTCCGTATATACAAAAATCGGGCTATATCTGCAAAATTTTTCAAATTATGAAGCTAGTTGAGATTTTTTAGTGTGATACACTTATTTTTGATGCTTCTTAGCTGGTTTTTCCTTCAAATAAGGCCTCAGGCTTAGGCTTAGGGCTTAGACTGAGGCTTAGTGCTCACGATTAAACTTCGTTGTGGGTAAGCAAAAAATCAGTCTTAGTTTCCTGCATCAAATAAAAGGACTCTTGCTACTATGGAAAAATGAATAAAGCTTAATTTTAAAACCGAAATCGCCCGTCAGCGTGAGCTTGGCTCTGAGCATTAGGGAAGTGTTGAGCTAGGATTTGAGGCATCAGAATTTATTGTAACGCCGTATTTATGCCTTAAATATGATACTTTTTGGGGAAAATGTTTAATAGCCATCTGCTGGGCAAAAAAGTATAAAAGTTTGAATTTTAATTTCACTTTAAATAAGTTCATTTCGCCTATTTTATAAATGAAAAAATCAACACTTTTTGGCCAGAATAAGCAAGATATGTAGCAAATAAAGCTGAATAAAATATATTATTATGTGTTAATATATGCTCATAAAATTTCTGACTGATATAATGAGCGAGCTGGTCTTATTCTGCGAGAATTAGCCCCAATATGACGAAAAATTAAGATTTTCGACAAAATTTGAATTTTTCGGAAAAGCTAAAAATCAACATTTTTTCGCTTGGAAAATGCTAAAAATGAACTCAGCGCATGCGAAAACCTATAAAAACGTGCTTTTACGCTGAAAAATATGTGTTTAAATTCCCCCCCCCCCCCCGCCGAAGATGCACCGGTGGCGACCACTGACTACCTTTCTGTAGTGTTTTTTTTCGTCAAAAATTTTGCGTCGTCTCACGCACATGCCCAAACTTTTTTGCGTTTGAAAAAAAAGTGCGGCTTGGGATTTCTCTTCACATCTGGACAGCTGTTGCACAATCAATATGTAGCTCATTTCCTTTGTCATAACGTGATCGAGCGGTCGCAAAATGTCATTTTGATGAATATGATTGATATATTGAAAAAACACTAAAATCACGACTTTCGAAAAACGTAAACTATTTTTCTTTATTACTATCGATTTGCTCAAAATCAAATTTTGCGACCGCTCGAAGATAACGAGATGCATGTATGTGCCGAATTTTAATATTCCTCGTTAAGCCTATTTTTTAAAATCGCAAGCCGAAAAATTGCGTTTGTATTCACACATTTAACTTTATTTCAACATCATGCAAAAATACTGCTTTAGTAAAAAAAACTGTACCACATTCAATAAAATAGTGCAGATTCGGTTAAACCCAATAAAAGTTTTATTATAAAACACCAAAAAATTTTCAAGTTAAGGTGGTAGTGTCGCTAAAGCAGTTTTGCTCATAGGCTGCAAAATGAGAACTTTTGGTTTTGAAATTGTACGTTCTTTGAGAAATATGGTGTCGCCATATGGTGTCAAATAAATACTGCCAGACACTGGGCTACCAATATCTACCAATATTTTTAACCAATCTCCATTGTGAGCCAGACATCACACAATAGAGACATAAAAGTTCAAAAAATCAAGCCAGATATCAGATTGGCCAGCTTGTGAAGTACATGTAATGTTTTGACGCACAATTTTTTGCCACAAATAAGAAAAATAAAAAAATGAAGTTCGTTTTTTTTATTTCAAAATAAGTGTCTAAATTTTTTTACAGTTTATCATTATTGCTGTGAGTACTTCACAGTTTACGCACACTTTCACAGTTCAAATAGGCATTACTCCACAACCACTCAAGCAATTTGCACTATATTTTGTGCATATATTTACAGCATATGTGCTTTTACTTTGTGTAAAGATTCTAAACAAACAGTTTTTTAATTGTGACGAAATTATCGAATGTGAATAGTTTTTCAAAACGTCATTTTTTCGATTTTGCGACTTCACTCCTAACTGTATGCTGCATCATTTTTTCTGGAACTTGGCAACAATATTTGCCTTGTAACATATTTTTAGAATATATAAAGCGCAGTGAGCTATCTTTCAGTGAAAAAGTTTTATAGTCGGGCAAAATCGACTGCTTTCGCGGCACTACCCCCTTAAACACAGCTGCTGCATAGTGTTTTTCAATCTTCCATAATCATTACATACGTGTAAATGCACTGGTTTGTAAAGCTACTGCTGTGAAAATTTCTATTTAATTTAATTTTCATGCTTTTTCATTGTCTATTTTTTTGCTGCAAAAAGCTAAAAATTTTCATTTTTTTTTATGTGCTATGCACATTAAATTGAAGGGATTCAGGCCTGAACAACTTTTGTTCTTACGATGTATGTTTATTTTTACACATTTTCAAAATAATGGCCAAAACCCACATTTCTTGAGCGCCACCTTAATAAAAATATGAAACCCTTATCGTCAGTCACGCCCCCAATCTGATCTTTAGCCCCAAAAATAGCCGTCGCCCCTTTTATAAAAATTGTAAGTTAAATTATCGGTGTTAAGACCCTCAGGGTGGATTTCACAAATGTGGTTTTACTAAACCACCAAATTTGTGAAATCACCCTTGCGGGTGGAATAAGTTGGAGAAACGGCAATTTTTGATAACTAATGATCCCACTAATATCCCTCAAACCTAGCAGGAGGTCAAAATCGAATGCTCTTACGCATACGCTAGGTTAGAAATTTGTAGGATATATGCTTTAACTGGGGGTCTATTCCTTTACCGGATTAAACGGACTGGACTTATTTTAGTCCGAGGTTTTGGAATGACAAGTCGTACTAAAAGGACTAAACGGTTTAAAATAAGTCTGCGGCTTAATTTTAGTCCGAACCCATTCCTAAACTACTAACAGATTAAACTCTCAGCTGAACTGAAATTAGTTCGATTAAAAAATTTCCGTTCCCAAACCTGATTTAAATAAGTCTGTTTAGTCCACTCGCTGCATTTTGCATGGAGTTTTAGTCCGCGATTTGTTACGCGGATTAAACGGACTCAACTTCCCGGTGCCTTCAAATTATTCTCTTGCTATTTATCACTACCTTAACCGATTTGGACGATCTATGTATATATCAAATTATAGCTGTATAATTGGGCTATTTTATAGTGTATTCTAAATATCTGTTACAAAAAAATGTATTTCAAAAAAATTGCTTTTTTTCGTCGATTTTCAACCAATTCTTGTCAAAAAATAAATAAATAACGGATTTTGGATGTGTTATTTTAATCAAAAAATAAAACCAGAAAAATTAATTTATTACATTATTCAAGTCGGGTTCGACCTTTCCAGCCAGTTGTGGTCAAGGCTAAAGCTCTAACTACTCGGTTACGCAGGCCTGTAGCAGTGCGTGCTAAATAGTCTTTCTATATAGTGGAGATTATACAATTAATTTATTGTCATTTGCAGCTAGTTTTTTTACATTATGTGCAGCTACAAGTACATTTCTTATATTGCGAAAATGCTGTATGCAAACAGCGAGTTAACGTGGCGCTCCGAGAATTTGCACGTATTTCAAAAATTGTAATTTCTTACATTCATGGTTATATTGGAATTTAGCATGGTGCGCGGTATCAAGGATTACGTAGTAGTTACGATTATTAGTATCACGGTAGCAATTTTGCAGAAGGATTTGAGTCAATTTTTTTGTGTCTGTCACGTGACTTGCGAAAACCCTATTCACAGGGCACACATAACTCAATTCAATCAATTTGGACCATTTTTAGCTCGTTTGGAAGGTTTTCAAACGTCTGGGATGATATATTTTTTGTTTTGTGAATTTCGTTTTAAATTTTTAGTTATAACGATTTTTAACTTTTCATGCAACTTTAACAACAATAATCTCGCTTCAAAGTCCATTTATTAAAAAATGAAAATTAATCAGTTTCTTTGATTAACCTTATATATTGTGTCAAAGTTTTATGTCTCAACTCAATACGTGCGATTTGGAATCTGTGCACTTTGGCAAAAAACCTTGGTTTTTATTGAAAAGTTGCTTGGCTTGTTGCATGTTTTTATTTTTCTGGCTGAACGGATTGATTTGACAGACGCTTGCTTCAGCTATGTTTGTCAATTTTTCTAAAAGGGAAGCAATTTAGTTTTACTTCGATATTCTGCGCACGGTTTTTTTAGTTTGGTCGTATTGAAATAATATTCACAAAATTGCAAATTTCAGATTTTGGATTTTTCTCAAAATTTTTCCATTTTAAGTTATACACATCAATCGACTCCTGAACAACTTCTGAACAACTTTTTTTCAAGAACCATAGGTCGATTTTGCTACAGAAAAAATAAATCGTCAAAAAAAAAATTTTCGAAACGCCACCTTAATGGTCAACTTCAACTGCTCAACCAATCAGCCAGGTTGTGGGTGGAGACAAAACTGATTGGTTAATGCGAAAAAATCAAGTGAAGTTGCTGAAGAAATCCAAATTTAGGAGTGTTGGGTAGATTAAATTTAGGAATGACACCGGACTAAATTAAGTCCGACTAAATTTTGTCCGATAAACTAAACTAAACTTTGGGCCATTCCTAAACTACCGGACTAAACGGTCTAGAGCAAAAAATTAAGTCCAACTTGATAGGACTAAACGGACTTAAAAATCAGCGCAATAGCTGTTAAGTCCGTTTAATCCGGAGGTTTTGGAATGGTGTTTTTCAGCATCATTTTTAAACCGTTTAGTCCGATAATAATTAACCCTTTAATCCCTTTGTCTAAAAATAAAACTTTACATAATATTTTGTGCGCAAAATTGGATTCAGGCAAAAATACTGCATCAAATGAAAACCTGCTGTTACCATTGAAAAATTAACTTCTAAGAGGTCACAGAACTTGACAGCCTCACCACTCACTAGAAACACAAATTCTAAAAATCACTTCGTGAATAAAGTGCTCAATTTGGGATAATTTGCGCCGTTAAAATAATAAAGTTAGGTCGCCAACTGGACCTGTAGAAAACCTGGAGAAAATGAATCTTGACAAGAGGCGCTGTCAGCTTCAGATTTTTGAATGGTAACAGCCCTACTAACTGATGCTTCCACGATTTAGTTGTCAAAATAACGTACAGAATTAGTGCTTAGAAAAATATCCTTTTCAATTACATCGTATAAGATTTAACGAAAATAAATTAAAAATAATAAATTCGAACGAATTGTTGTTTGGCCTAGGCTTACTAAAAAATGCATCAATTTTTTATTATAAAGAATTTTCATTTTTTTTCTTAAAAGGAGTAGACTGTGGAGTGTGAAGTGCAACAGAAAAGGTGTGGAAAAGTCCAGTAGTCAACAAGCTATTGTTTTCTGCGTTTTCAAATGTGATTACAATTTTTTTAGCCTTTGTAAAAAAAGAAACTGGTTTTTCCAGGAGTTTTCTTATTTTTTTTTAGTTTTTCTTCTTATTCTTATACTACAATGTTCTAAACGTGTATATTTTACAATAGCAATGCAAATGTCGAATACAAATATAAATAATTCAAAAAATTTTAAGCCCAATAGACATAAAAAAGCGTAGTCAAATCGTGGCCTATTTTCAACACAATAAACATAAAAAAGTTATACCCGAAGGCCAGATACTGCAAAGCATAGAAGCACATAGGAAAAATGGGTGTATCCACCCTTTTCTCACGAGGGTCGGCACTCCCCCTTCAGACAACAGGTACTCTTTCGTCGATCCCCTTTCTGATTGCCAAAAAAATGCAAAAAATTGAGTAAAAAATTTCCAGCCGCAGCCAAACAGTGCCCCAAAAATGAGTAAAAAATTAAAAGAGTTCGAAATTTTTCCGACTTTTGCAGGAAATCAATCCAAACCCAGAACCATCTTCCTCTTTGACGGAAGTCGGGCACCCCCCTCGCCGATTGCTCTCGTGCATCTCGGCTGCAAAGTGCAAACCTAGACAAACGTTTGTACATGCACATCAGGGGCGGATCCAGGGGGGGGCGGTGCGGCGGTCCCCCCCAGAAATTTTTCCCTAGTGAAATTTTACACAAGGGTCCCCCCTTTGGTTTTTTGGGCCCGGTCAAAAAAATTTCCGATACGTCTTCAATTGATCAAATTTGGCCTAAAAATCAAAAAATTTTCCCATTTTTTTCTGGGGCTGCCGTCACCAGACCCCTGCAACTCTGTTGCTTACAAACTAATTCTTGTTATTATCTTTCATCAAAGCCTATGCATGAATACACGAGTAAATTATGCTGCATTTGCATGTCTACACCAGTATAATATGCTACATTTACTTGTGTAATACACTGACTATCGACGTTACGAACTTACGATCTTTTGTTTTAACTTTTCTGTTGGAAAAAATTTCTGATACGTCTCCAGTTGACCAAATTCGGTCTAAAAATTGGAAAAATTGCCAATTTGTTTCTGGGGGCTACCGCCCCAGACCCCTGCAATTGTGATCTTGCGTTTGTAAGGCGTTTTACAAGTGTTAAACTTGCAAAAAAGTGTATTTTTAGTATTACAAAAAAATCGCAATGTCATGCCCCCCCCTGAATTTTTTTCTGGGTACGCTACTGTTGTTTTAGCTGGTTTACCGTAGCAAAACTCACATTTTAGTGAATTCGTAGTCTAACGTCAAAATAGTATGTAATTACTTCGTAAATTTTCTGGATTTGCAAGCTTCTAGAAGCTCGCCGGACTGTCGAATATGTAATTTCCAGTATTTTTGAGCCTCAGTTTCACTTTCTATGTATCTCTGGCAGGGTTTTTTTCAAAAAAAATCGTGAGCAAAATTTCAATTTCAGTGAGCAAAATTTCAGGTCGGTGAGCAAATCGTAAATTTGCTAGTTTACGTTTTTTATATACTTGGTTATCGCCTGACGCGTACCCAGAAAAGCGAAATTATTGCACTTTTAACGCTAATAGCGACACATATTAGCACATTTCGTTCAAAAACAACGCTATTTTTTTGTTATGTGAGACTGGAGTTCAAAACACCAAAAAGTACACATTTGGTGGGCCAGCGAAGTGTCCAAAAGCTATCAATTATGGAAATGTTACAAAAAATTTTGACACTGGGCACCGTAAAATGACTACAGTCGTCATTTTTATTGAGGTATAGAAGCTGAAACCACACATCAGTGCTGTACCCTCAAACAAGTTTCGGGGAGAGTGAATTTTTGATTTCTAATAATGAATGGCATCAAAAAGCAATTTTTAGCAATTTTCATGCAAAAAATACGACGAAAGATAATAACCAGTAAGCGTAGGTTACGTTGCAGCGGTCCGGGTTGTCAACACCCAAAATATTCGAGTCGTTCTTTGAGACGTTTCAGATAATTTTTTGGGACGTGAAACACAAGACCTCTTTTACACTCACTATTGCGGGGCACTCACTATTATATGAACAAAATGTAATTTTGATCATTTATATAGGTTAAATAAATGCACTGTTGCGAGGGTCTGGGGGCGGCAGCCCCCAGAAAACATGGAGATTTTTTCAATTTTTAGGCCGAACTAGAACTTAATTAAAACTAGAGATCACGTCAGGAACGTCACATCAGACAGTGTCATACATGTATGAGGGGGGAGTGGGGGGGGAACCCCCCAAAATCGAGGAGCCGGGGCAGAGAGGGTCCCCATAATTTGACAAAATTTGGAATAAATGGCCCTTTTTTGCGAAATTTTTTCGAATTTTAGGATATTTTTGGTCGATCCCTGAGGGGGGGGAGGTCCCCAAAATTTGGCCGGAGAGGCCCCCCCAAAGTTTTGACCCCGTTACATGTATGGACAGTGTAGCCTATATATTACTCAAGTAAATGCAGCATAATGTACTCTTGTAGACATGCTTAGGCTTTGATGAAATTTTTTCGGCCGAGCGATAAAATGCAAACTGGGGACCCTTGTTAACAATTTTTTCAAGTTCAACCAAAAGGAAGAACCCACTCCCCCCGCTATGCCCTTGCATGCATATGCTTTTGGGAAAAATAAAAGCAAGGAATACTAAGCCATGAAACTGCAGGGGTCTGGTGGCGGCAGCCCCCAGAAAAAAATTGGAGAAATTTTTGATTTTTAGGCCAAATTTTGTCAATTGGAAACCTATCGGAAATTATTTTCAGCCGGTCCATAAAAAACCAAAGGGGGGTCCTTTCAGAGCGGTGAGCAGAATTTGAGCAAAATTTCAAAATTGTGAGCATTTGCCCCGTATCTTGCCCAAAAAAAACCCTGATCTCTGGTCTAAAATTTGCATTGTTTTTGAACGAAATATGCGAGTTTGTGTTTTTTTGGCAGTTAAAATTGCAGATAGGTGCATTTTTAGACATCTCAAAAGTCAAAAAGCCATTTCCCGTCCGAAAACTGCTTGTGACTACACTACTGAGATGTTTTCTAATATGACCAAACAAATTTTTCTTCGTGAAGAAATTTAAAAAGAAAGAAACTAAAAAACTAAGAATGTAAAAAATCCCCCCCGAAATTTCATCCTGAATCAACCACTGATGCACATATGCTAAAAAATAACGTAGAACAAACCTTGAATAAATTATCTAAGAAATTTTGAGATCAAGTGACAAGCCTAAGCCTAAATGAAGGCCAAGTTTGGATTTGATCAAAAATAAAAAAAATTCTGGTAAATTTGCTCATTTTTTTGGAAAGAACGGGGTCAAAGTGCAAAGTAAGTTTGATTCCAAAATACTGTAAACATTATTTACAATATTTTGACTACACTTAAGGTGGTAGTTCTATAATAACAGTGACCCGTTTTCTACACAGATCTATACGTTATGAGTAAAGAGACTATGATTTTATTGAACTGGACCAAAAAACACCCAGAGCATTTTTTATTTGTTGCAAAATACCAGATGGTTAAGACTAGCTACCGCGTTGGCTTACTGAACTGTGGAGTAGCTAGTCTTAGCATCAGATTTTAGCAGTGATTAGAACGTGATAGTAGACAGTTTCAAGTCTTGTTCGAAAATCTGTAGCCATTTTATTCCTGCTTTACTGGTTGTTCTGAAAACCAGCTTTGAAGTTAGTTGAAGTTTCCGCCCCAACTGCATTTAACCCAAATTTAGTGAATGTATTAAAAAATGTATTGCTGTTCACAAAAACTGAATGGGACAATTTAACACAATCACAGCAGATGCTGTTGCAAATAAGTGAGAAAATGAACAATTTGTGACTATGTGGAAGTGGAAGTGTGAAAACAAAAATTGTAAATGACTCAAAATATTTAAAGTATTTGAGTTGACATATTTGCAATGCTTGTTTTTTTCAAATGTTTGCTATAGGATTTCTGCAAGTTTTCTTATTATACCAACATTACAATTGATTTTTGTCCAGACGTTAGATATGCAAGAGTTTTGTGTACGTAGATATATGTAACGCTTCACCGGGATACGTACGTACATATATGTAAAGCTCCACATCCTAAAACACAAAGTAATATATTCATAAAACCCAAAAATACCTGTGCTTATTTCGGTTCATTTGTTTCATGTATGTCATATAATTTGTCATTTATTTGTGTTTCATATGTGATCTATTTGCCTTAGTATTAGTGCTGTATTTGTGTTTTGTTTACTGGTCATAATCGGCATTGTTTTAATTTGTTTGTGGTTATTAGCGTGTATATTATTGTGATTTTGTAGTACGTAGTACTTGGTATGTAGTATGTAATGTGTGCCCAGCCAGTGCCACAACAGCCTAGGGTGTGGTACGCTTGAGAGTAAGCAAGAAAAAAACCATAGAGGTTTCTGGGCGCGACCCGAAAGTGTTACCCCCTCAACGTAGGCCAGCCAATGTCCGATTGGCGAGTGAAAAATAACCTCAGTGCCTTATACGTGAAACCTAACTAACAATATTTACCTGCAGCCCACTATCTCGCTACCGCGCCCAAGAACTTTTCCAACTACCTCAGCGCATTGCCTATTTTATTTATTACTATTTATTTGCTCAATTATGGACCCCTGCTCAATTTAGAATCCTGTGCCTTTCGTTCGTGTCGCCCACGGTGATTGTTTTGCCTCTACGGTTGAGCTATGCAAGGGGTATATAAATCGGCCTGAGGATCGTAGAATGTGTGTAGACGGTATTAATTGTACATACTTTGCTCATCGCTCGAACTTTGCAACTTTCGCTTATTTTTGTTATATTACTTGCCGTATATTATTTGGAACACTCATTTAATTAATCACTTACTAATCAAGAATCATTTGCACTACCTCACAATAATTTGCCCGATGATTCGCCAACTGATTTACTCAAGGACTAACCCCCCTCGTTTATGTTTGCTGTGTGTGTATATGTGTATAAATGTAGTGCGTGTATGTGTACTCGTATTGGTACTTGTTATTGTTGTATTATATTTATTATGTGTAAATTTTGGGGAGAAAATTTACAAGTGAGGAGGGGAAGAACCTTCTCGGGGCAAAAAATCCTTTAAATTTCTCAAGTTTCACCCATACTCCTACTCCAACACCCCCTAAGTGTTGGCTTACGGGTTTTTTCCTTCTCGCCTAATTGTGCGGGAGCACAATTAAGGTGGTAGTGTCGCCAAAGCAGTTTTGCTCATAAGTTGCAAAACGAGAGCTTTTTGCTTTGAAATTGTACGTTCACTGGGAAGCTAGTGAAGTGCCATATGGTATCAAATAAACACTGCCAGACACCAGACTACCAATATCTACCAATATTTTGAACCAATCACCATTTGTGAGCCAGACATCACACAATAGAGACATAAAAGTTCAAAAAAATCGAGGCAGATATCAGATTGGCCAGCTTGTGAAGTACATGTAATGTTTTGACGCACAGTTTTTTTCCCACAGATAAGAAAAATAAAAAATGAAGGTACGTTTTTCTTTTGATTTTAAAATAAGTGTCTAAATTTTTCACAATTTATCATTATTGCTGTGAGTACTTCACAGTTTACGCACAATTTCACAGTTCAAACAGGTATTACTCCGCAACCACTCAAACACTTTGCACTAAATTTTGTGTGCATAAACTAGAGCATATGTGCTTTTAGTTTGTATAAAGAATTTAAACAATAAGTTTTTTAATTGTGAAGTAAATATCGAATGTGAATAGGTTTTCAAAACGTCATTTTTCCGACTTTGCGGCTTCACTGCTAACTGTATGCTGCATCAATTTTGCTGAAATTTGGCAAAAATATTTGCCTTGAAACAAGTTTTGAGAATATATAAATAACAATGACCTATCTTTTACTCAAAAAGTTTTATAGTCGCGCAAAATCGACTGCTTTCGCGACACTACCCCCTTAAGTCAAGATGGGAAGATCTGTAATGCTTCACTGGGAGCTTCCCCCTTCTTTCCATACACTTTCTCTTTTACCTTCACTACGTTTCACTTGTGAACAATCACTCAATGTATTTTATCTCTGTTATGTAAAATTCTGGCAAACACTTGGCTTGTAATCGAGTCAGTCTGGTGCTCGGTTTTTGTGACGCTTGGTCGGTCTGGTTTTTTTTGTGTGGGTCTTTGTTTTCTTTTTACGCCGTAATTTTTCTATTTGCTTTAACCCCGTGTTACATTATAAGTTACTTAAATTTAATGGCTTGGGTGCTGCTCTCTTCTCTGTTACTGGTAGTTTTAGGTTAGGCTAAGTGCCAGGTGGCGTTTTCGTGTGCGCGTGCGTTCCGTTGTCCGTGCGCCTACTGCGCAAGCGCCTGATGCGCTTCCCCTTCTAGGTAAGCCCTCATACCCAACGGTGTCCGGCAACCCCGGCCCGTCCGGAAGACCTCGACTCTGACCTGGAAGCTCCGCCTGCCGCGAAGTTTGGTAAACGGGAGAGAGGACTCTTCCTACAAGACAACCCTAGGCTTGAGCCATTAGTAAGCGCCCACCAAGTACGGCCTTACATATACATAGTCACACACTTATTAGAACAGACAAATTTCGCACACACTCAGGTTTACGTACATCCGCACAATTACTCTGATCAAAACTCACACAAACGCACACACAACTTTGACAAACCTGTACGTTAAAATAGTAGAGACTCATTCTGAAAAAGCCTGCTGCGCTGTGGCGCAGTGGTGCAACAGGAAAATACAATGGATGCTGAGGGCGATTTTTAGAAAAAATAGCCCAACTTTTGTTACTGTTCACCTCATGAACCCTACTACGTGGATGTTACTGTGAGTGGGTGTGACTGGTTGTGACAGGCATACTTTAATTTTGTTCGGTTATTTTGCTTTAAACAAAAGAAATTAACAGGTTATAATTAAATTATACAAAAAGCTGGCAACAGTACCAGAGAATACTATTTTCTACTCCAAAGTGACCTCAAAATGACAAAGCCCGACTATTAGGCCCATATTTAAAAATTCGATCGAAAAAGTGTCAGTATGCGCATTGCGCAACTGTGTTAATAATAAACGTCATTTTGCACTATCATGAGTCTTTTGGAGTAGTATGAGTTTTTCGACATCACTAGATCATTTTCAAAAAGTGAGTTTTCCCCCGCATGTTGTTTATATTTTATTTCAAAACTAGAAAAATGCTTTGCTTTTAAACGCTTTCTTTTGTTCCCCTTTGGTTTTAAGACAATGCTGACAAAAACTTTTTCCGGAACGTCACCAATTGAGCAAAATAACGCTGACTTTCAAAGACTTTCCAAAAATTTTTTGTAAGGGTCACCCTCTTATCGCTAGCATGTACTAGAATAGAAAAATTTGGCATTATTGCGGATTTTGAGAACACAACTTTGGTTCACAATGAGCAGCCTTTTTGTGCAACTATGAAGAGTTGTCGTAAGTAACATTCCGTGAAGGGTACAGCTTGGATCATTTTGGACGGGGATTAAAGACAACTTTTTAAAACCTATAATGGCCAATACTCAAATTGTCAATGTATGGTAAGTGGAGTGACAATGCAGGTATGGTCAATGTCAGTGCATTCTATTGCTTGCCAGTTAAAAACTTGGCATGTAAAAAGCATAATCCTGTGGCTATACTCGGGTTATACTCTTATCTAGTGCATTAGTTATTGCGAAATGTATCCATTCTCACCAGATTGCATTGTAACATCGTCGGGTGGTTGAAAGTTGTGGGTTTTGCTGGAATTTGGCGACCGAAGGTGCAACGTCAAGTATCTGTAGCTTTGGTCACTATAGTTATGTTTTCCCAAAAACGTAGTGTGTTATACCCCCATCTTGAGGGTATACGGGTTATACAGTGTCACAGCGCCACATCCTGACAAATACGCATCCGTTTGCAACTTTTTGGTTGGCGGGGGTGACAACCAGTGGTGGTTAGTTGGTCGCTGCAGCCGGTGCTTCCAAAACATAACTTTGTCAAGGGCCGCTTGCTGTACAGTGTAAACATAAACAGCAGTTGTAGTGCTGGACATCTGTGTGCTGCAACTGTTTGAAATACAAAAGGCAGTTAGGCATAGCAAGCCGTATGCTGTTGATAATTCTGACTGCCTTAGCTCAGGTTGTAGCATCATTTTACCACACTCAATAAATCTCCTGGTTTTACGATGCTAAGTAAGAGTTCTTAGGCCCGGTTCCCACTGGGCAGAAATAAGAAATAAGAATTAAGAAATAATAGAAATAAGAAATGATGGGCAGAAATAAGAAATATGAAATAAGAAATAAAGCCTTATGCGTTCCCAGTGCAGAAAAAAGAGATAAGCCCATTTCAAGCTGTTATTTGATTGGCTGGGGGTAAATTTAGGCGGGAATTCGAAAGTACGTACGCAGCAGAACGTACGTACAGAGCGATATTCGAATTGTCCAATCAGCTGAAAGCAAGGCGTGGCTTAGCTTCGCAACCTTCAACCAACGTTTCTGATTGGCTAACTCCTTATTTCTTATTTCTTAAGTTAAAATGAATTTAACTTCTTATTTTAGAAATAAGGTTTGTTATTTCTGAAATAACAAAAGCTTATTTCTGCAGTGGGAATGCCATTTTATTTCCAAAATAAGGCCTTATTTCTTATTTCAGGTTACTCATTTCTTATTTCTGCCCAGTGGGAACCGGCCCTTAGCCCTTGTTTTAAATATTCTGTAACTATGTACTTATTTAATTGTATGAGATTCAACACTGGGCGTTTTTTGCCCGTCTTTTTTAATATCAAACAATTTTGTAATGCAAACGGCGAATTTTATGTCAGAGTACTTGGCTTTTGTAATGGCCTTTCTTGCCTATGAAGTTTGGACTTCATCGGCGACTAATGCAGCTTTTTCGGCGTTTGTGGGACAAATCGCAATTAACTGTAGCAGAATGATTTTAAGAAACTCATGATTTAATCTTTTACTATTTGCAAGATCAAGGGACCCCAGATACAGGTTTTCACCTATGAATAAAATGTTTTAAGCATCCCGCTGTAGAAAAGTGACCGATTTTGGCAACTTCGTACCATTAATCGTATATTCATCATAACTTGAATTAGACTCTGTCAGGCAGCTGCTACGACTCAGTAAGTTTATGGAGCAAATGTGCACACTAACCTGATTTTGTTTATTGGTTAGGCGTGCCACAGTGAGATTTAGACCATTTGGTCGGCCGTAGTCCAGATGGTTCAACTCGACGCTTGGCTTCATGTCTGGGACTGGGCCGTTGCGCTGGCGGTTGTTGTTTGACCCACCGCGACGTCTGTACCCAAACCCCGAGCACTACCTCCGTCAGAGCGTTTTGGTTGTCCACGACACAGATCTGTAATACTATAAGACAATAATCGGCTAATTTTGTTTGTCTTTGAAGTCGATAATACAATAATGCCTACTTACAAAGTGACACAAGTACAAATCAAACTAAGCTACAATCGGCAGGATATTGTTTCATCAGTAATTGATAGGCTTAGTAACTAAACTTGACTAATAACAATGTACCTTCGAATTGCCGGAAACTTTTGAATGAGATATTTAGTTTAAGACAAAGTGGCTGTAAATTGTCTTTTTGTGGAAGATAACAAAAAGCACAGTATGACTGGTCCAACAGGAA
The DNA here is from genome assembly GCA_030248245.1 of Trissonchulus sp. WLG1_4. NCBI lineage: Eukaryota > Metazoa > Nematoda > Enoplea > Enoplida > Ironidae > Trissonchulus > Trissonchulus sp. WLG1_4. The sequence continues at coordinate 13,985 of JASANF010016484.1, read as the reverse complement.
TACGATAACTACTGGCCAATTTGCTTAAAAGTACTTGCTTAGCGCTTACTGAATGCTTTTGCCGAAAACTTAGCTTGTTTGCTTTTACAATTATATATTATATTCTCTTACATATATAATCAATATCTATTCCGTATGTATGTTTCATATATTTTTTGTTGTGACCGATTTCTGTAAAGTGCCCCAAATTGATTGCAGGCATACATTCTCAGTTGAAATATACATGATGTGGGGTTCTTTTGCACCACGGGTGTGCCAACGTTTTTTAGAGTAATGAATTAATGAAAGCTAAACAAGATACGTAAAATATTCCTGTTATGTTTAATATCTGTCTATTTTGCCGATTGTTTGTAGCTCAAGTGCCGAAAAAACTAAAATGCTTGAGCGAACCTTGTGCTCTGGTCAATATTTTGCACGATTCTTATTATTCCGCCTGAAGGCGGAATTATTAGAATCAGAAATTTGTATGAAAAGCGTGCAAAATCCTTTTATACGTACTGCACTGCTATATGTTTTACACACTGCTGGTCTATCGAAGTGAACGTGTTTCAACCGTGGGGGCATGAATGCCAAAAACAAGTAATTTTAGCTAAATTTCATTACAAACAAACTAAATTGCAACAACCAGCAAAAATTAAAACGATATACGAACTTATATTTCAGCCCCCCCCCCAAATGGATTGCGAATTCTGTAATTTTGCTACACGTATCCCCCCTTGGCTGCACCCCCCCCCATATCTGTAATAGCTATAACAACATAAAATTCAGCGATGGTTTCTGTTAAACAGAACATGTTAACAACAAACAATTTTGTTTTAATTTGAAACAAAAATATAAAAATTTTAATTTCATAAATGGCGCTTTTGCAACTGTGCTTTATGCTGATTGTTATTAGCGATTAGGCGGCGCGTGGTCAGTGTGAATGTCCTGAAACCTGTATATAATTGGTTCGATTCCGAGTCCGGCAATACTTTTGTTTTTGGCACTTTATGCGAATTACCAATGTATCTCGCCGGGAAGGAATTTTACTCCCTTTTAGGAGTCTACTTGTTTTTAGGCTACTTATGATATTTTTGTTGGTCTGTTACTACGAATGTTTCTAATCGTTTATTGTTTTTATTCAGATTTGACATAAATTAACAGTTTAGGACAGTCGCGACATCAATTGCGGAGCGCGACACGAAACTTGTTTTTAAGCCTACCTTAAGGTTGAAAAAAAACTAAACAAGTTCTTGTGCTTAGTTGGAAGCAGTTACATTGTGAGGCCTAAGTGTCAATATGCCAAGGGAAATATAAAACGCGGCCATATTTTGCGGAAAAATGATCTTAAATACATATTTATTCAAACATGCACTGCTGAGTAGCTCCAAAGTCTTTCAAACAACAACGAAAAAGAGAATTATACACAAATTTTTGTAATAAAAAATATTGAGCGTTTTCCAAAAATAAATCTAACCGAGAATTCAACTCGGAACACAGGACTCCTGAATCCTGAATGCTAACCACTACAGCTACATTTGTCATTATTTAAAGACAATTTTCTTTTCTTGTCTAGGAAAATTTCTTTCTTTTTATTTTCTTTCTTTATCTATTTCTTGCAATTTCTTTCTTTTTATTTTTCTTGATGAAAAACGTCGGATTTCTTGAAAGGCTAATGATTGATGAAACCTAGTGGATAAGTTTTGAAGTACATACTATAGTTTGTCGGTGTACGTCTAAGCTAGTATTCGCGGATTGAGGTCAATAAAGGTTAAAAGGTCACATATGTTGATTTGATGCTAGGCATCCAGCCACACTAACAGCTTTATAGACAACTAATCAATCAAGTTACGTAAGGTTTGGCAGCTGGAAACTTGACTGTCCAAAATTTCTTTCAGTTTCTTTCTTTTTATTTTTCTTGTGGAAGAAGAATTTATAAATTTCTTTCTTTTTCTTTTTCTTCAAGAAAATGCAAGACTTCTTTTTTTTGTCTTTTTCTTGTCTTTAAATAATGACTTAGCTGTACACTATGAGACTTCTTGAAAGAAGACGTTAACTTTTACTCTCAAAAGTTCGGCTAGCCCTGTTCGGCTGCATTCGCTGTGTAGATGGACAATAGTACCAGATTTCATATTGACTACAAATTAGATAATGCATTCAATTCATAATCAATTGATTCATTCAATCCAAAACAATGAATGCAGTTCATTACCTGTGTATTATGTAGTTTCTCAACTCAAGAAAAACTACTAGATATTGTTGGTATTGGTATTGATAATGTCTGTTACTATTGTTTGCAACTAGCACATAACGTGCATTTTACCTATTAGGTATATATAATTCAAAATTTTCGTCAGATCGGTTGGCTCAAATGGTAGTGTGCTTTGCACCTACTGAGCATCCGATTGCTGATCCGAAGTTCGGTTGATCGATTCTGTCTCGAAGCTGCATATTTTGCATTCTGCGGCAGCAGTAGGTAGGTCTTGAGAGTTCCCCATGTTGTTATTTGCGCAATGTATGACACAACAGCGAGGTACCTCCCTTTCTAGTGTTAACACTAGAAATTTGACCTACCCAGTTTAACGTAGGAAGGAATCTGAGATTCCAAATATAGTACATATATATGCGGCACCGAATCGGCCGCGTAAAAAAATGGACAAAATTTACGTTTTTGCTTTCCATCAATTTGGTCAAAATTATTTTCAAATCAAAATTTGGTAAGGAAAAAATACTTTTCTCTACCTGATGGAGTCTGGGTAAAGCTATTTTGATAAAAAAACAGAAGAATTGCAGTTGAACACAAATTTAACGTTATCAGTTAAGGTGAAATGCTTATGTATCTTGAGAGCCAAAATGTCTGTATCTGGTGACAATTTGCACAATTTTTTGCGTCCTTCATTTATGAGTAGCTAGGTATAGTGTTTTATTGCTATATTTTTCTCGACTTTGTCCTTTATACGGCCGTTTGCACCAACCTTATTCTCGAGCTATTCTTGATTTGTTGCCACTCTACAAGTGCTGTTCACCATCTTACAATATTCGAAATCAAAATTCAATGTATGGTGATTTGTTAATGTGTATAATGTGTACCCATTGCCCAGAAAGCGGTGATACCAAATCTAATGAATACGTCATTAGGGTTAGGGTGGTAGTGTCGCCAAAGCAGTTTTGCTCATAGGCTGCAAAATGAGAACTTTTTGAGTTGAAATTGTACGTTCACTGAGAAACTACTGAAATGCCATATGGTGTCAAATAAGCACTGCCAGACACTAGACTACCAATATCTACCAATATTTTTAAAAAAATTACCATTTTTGAGCCAGACATCACACAATAGAGACATAAAAGTTCAAAAAATCAAGCCAGATATATCAGATTGGCCAGCTTGTGAAGTACATGTAATGTTTTGACGCACCATTTTTTGCCACAAATAAGAAAAAGGAAAAATGAAGCTTCGTTTTTCTTTTGATTTCAAAATAAGTGTCTAATTTTTTTACAATTTATCATTATTGCTCTGAGTACCTTACAGGTTACGCACAGTTTCACAGTTCAAACAGGCATTACTCCACAACGACTCAAGCAATTTGCACCAAATTTTGTGAGCATAAACTAGAGAATATCTGCTTTTAGTCTATGTAAAGAATCCAAACAAAAAGTTTTTTAATTGTGACGAAATTATCGAATGTGAATAGGTTTTCAAAACGTCATTTTTTCGAATTTGCGACTTCACTGCTAACTGTATGCTGCATCAATTTTTCTGAAACTTGGCAAAAATATTTGCCTTGAAACATATTTTTAGAATATATAAAGAACAATGACCTATCTTTTACTGAAAAAGTTTTATAGTCGCGCAAAATCGACTGCTTTCGCGACACTACCCCCTTAAACGAGATTAGCTATTCTCGAATTATTCTTTTCTCAAGCTATGTATTCTATTTTGGTGCAAGCCAGTGATAGAAATTAAAAGCTGAAATAAATCATAAATTCCACAAGGTATTCAACAAGAATAGGGTAGTTTTTTAAAACTGTCGTGTACGTAATTGATATGTATGTAATTTTGTGAACCACTAAGTGCTTAAACACCTTGTGAGCGTGAAAAATCACTCTAATGGCGCATTTGTTTGCATTTGTGTCTTAGCAACAGACAAATAAATGTAATTTTACAGTAATTGCACGCCATTAATTTTATATATGAATTTCAAATATATATGGTTAAAATTCAAAATGTTATTGCTATAAACTGAACCCATAAATCAGCTTGATACAACGATGCTACTGAAATGTTATAATTTAATTTTAGCTAACCTGTTGCTGTTTTTTGTCCAGCTACGAAGCGGTAATTTTGTGCATATACTATTTGTTATGTTATATATATATATTACACTACTGTTATATATATAATAACTATTTACTATTAATTAATAGGATATAATTAATAGGATATAATTAATAGGATATAATTAATAGGATATAAACTATCCTAAGCAAAATGATAAATATAATAATCCAGATTTGAGTATACCAAACGAAAGCTTATGTTACCCTCATCATTACTATTATAGTACCTAAGCTAAACTCTTTTTATGGAAATAAATTTATTTTTTGGAAACAGTCCATAGTGTTGAATAATAAAAACAAAACATCTTAAACCAGTTTTAACTTTCCATTGTCGTAACCCCGGTGGTGTAGTGGTTAGCATTGAGGCGTTTCACCCCTCTGGTCGCTGGTTCGAGCCCAGCCCGGGGTCGGTTTTTTCTAATTTTAAACTTAGGAATTTTTGAGCGAAATGTATTCTACGAAAGTAGTTTCATTTCATTTAGTAAACATTTAGATACAATCATACACTTACGTACATACCGTATAGTTTACGTAACATTTGTATAGCCAAAAAGCACTAACTTTGAAAATTTTTGCCCAAGATTTAAGCAAAAACCTTTAATTCAATTGAAGGAATTCCCTTTTCTTCCACATGACTGATTTGGGGGGAAGTCTCCCCCATCTCTGCTAAATATTATATACTTAATCAGAAACTTTCTATTATATCTTTTTAGTGATCCCTTGCTTGATCTGTTGCTTCAAGTACATGTAGATCCTTAAGATACTTGACGCACTAAACTTGTAATAATATTACAAATAATATATGTATAATAATTAGTATTTATTACAAATTATTATCAGTTTAAGCTGTTTGTAACATAGATAGAAAATGTTTAATGTTAGGGGTTAGTTGGCTTGAGCCACACGGTAAGCTTTACAAGACTAGCAAAGTTAAAATGATGCGGTGATCACTACTTAATTCAGGTTACGTTGTACCTCTATTAAATTCCAGCAATTGGTGAGTTCATACATTAATTACTGAAACAGATTTTACAACATAGTCTTAATACATAACATAACAAGCTTTATACAATTTCCTAGAAATGTCCAGAAGGCCGAACAGTTTTTAACTACATAAATGATGAGTAAATTGCGCTATCAAGCGCCTGTTACGCATTTTGTAGAGTAATCTTTGTGCACTTTTGCGCGCGAAAATAATGCTCTAGCTTACATAAGTATGAATCGGCGGCGTGCGTTCACCTTTTAGAAATTCGCTGTTTAGAAAGATTTGTAAAAATGGTCACCGTTTAGAAAGTTGAATTTTCAGAACATTCACCGCTTAGAAAAGTGGATTTTCTAAACGTTCACCGTTTAGAAAATTGAATTTTCAGAACGTTCATTGTTTAGAAAACTAAATGTGCAAAAAGTTTATAGTTTAGAAATTGTATCTTCCACTGTCGAAGAAAACTTTTCGCTATCTTTTCATTCACTGGTCTGGATAAAACGTTTTTAGGAAACTGAATTCGTTTAAGATACGTAAATTTATCCGTTAAAAATACGTTAAAAATACCGTTAACAATACGTGAAAAAATAAATACAATAAAATCCGAGATAATATTTGATTGAAATACGTAACTACAAAAAGTTAAAAGGAAGTTACAGTTTGTATGTTGAACAACTAATTAAAAGAACTTATTGATAAGTTCTTGCTAAGGTGTATTAAGCTCTAAAAACTATTCATTGAGACCAGTGATAGCTAAAAGCGACAGCGGAACAAACACTTTCTAAACGTTGAATTTTGCAAATTTTGTTTTGTAAACTGTGAACGTTTATAAAATTCAATTTTCTAAACGGCGAACGTTCTGGAAATTCAATTTTCTAAACGGTGAACTTTGTAACAAATCTTTCTAAACAGTGCATTTCTAAACGGTGAACGCAAACCGAATCGGCTTGTAAACTTACTTTCAAAGCAGACAATAACTAGTTATCAGCCGTGTTTTTAGCACAATCCGGAATAGTCCTACAGAATACAGTCTTCACTCTTAGTGGTTTGAATGAAAACTGCGACTCGGCTTGCGCCAGCATCGGAGAAATGTGTAGCAGTTCGACAATTGACGTAATGAAATCTCAGCCCCCAACTGTAATGGCAAAATTGATGCGTGAATTAGGCAAAAGGGGTGGGATGTGCTGCCTAAGTCATGGCTCCAAATATACGGCAGCAGATAGTCCCTTTATTGACGAGAACTCTGCCAAAGAGTATTTCTGCTATGGATTCGCCGCTGGTGCCAGTATGACAACGACGTGTGCAGCTTCTGGAGTGACTAAACAAAGATTGTGCCCTTGTTCAAGTAAGGAACTGAATTTAACTTTGCCGCACATGCGGATTAAATAAAATTGTGCCCGTTAGTACAAATGAACAGACAAATGGCTCAAGGGCAAAGTCACATCCGCTGAGTTACAACAAGTTCAGTGAAACGCTATAGTCCAAAAATGTTGAAAATTTTCAAAAATGCTTAACGAATACAACACATCTCATTCTATTGCAAAAACACCAAAATTTATGCGTTTTCCAAGGTACTGGATAGGCAATAACGCTAGCTTATCCTACAGTACCAATCAATTATTTTTCCCTGCTGCCGGATGCAGCAGCACAGATTTAACAGCAACTGCCCTAGTTCTTGTCATTAGCAGGCTAATGAGTGATACTTCAACCAAACATAGGATTCTCTCTTGGACATATTTGGTCTCAGTCATGTCTACAGAGTACACAAGTACGTACATACATACAGTACCGTGCGTAGAAAAGTTTCCTGCTCGTTGGCGTACAAGCAGCTTCATCCTTTGCGAAAAGTGATTGAGGTCAGCCGGTCAGCATGGTGAGCTGGTGGTGTGCTGAAACGAGGGGGGGTACCCCCCCTGAAATCAAGACACCACCAGCTCACGCTCACCATGCTGGCAACGTGCTGAAACCAGGGGGGGGGTACCCCCCCCCCCCTGAAATCAAGACACCACCGATTTCGAGCTGGCAGTCTGCTGAAACGAGGGGGGTACCCTCCCCCCTGAAATCAAGACACTTCCAGGTTTTGAGGGGGGTCCCCCCCTGAATTCAAGGCGTAAAAGCGCTATTTCGGCCGGAGCATCGTCCGGGCCGGTTGGCTAGGATAGGGAAGAGTGTCAATACTCTTCCCTATTATGTACTTTTGGTAATACAGATGGACAAAATTGTTATTTTCTCCGAGTTTTACCCCTCATCGACTTTTTAAAGTATGTTTATACAGTGAAACTTTTTTCAAATTAAATAACTTATAAATAACTTTTTGATAAAAATTTAAAAAAATATGACGTCAGGCTGATTAATGAATAAAATAATGTCTAAACAAATATTTTTCAAGTATAGGGTTCATCAGATTACATTTCACTGGTTAATCTGATTACATAATAAGAACCCGTGACGTGTGTTTTGTGCTTATGTGCTTTTGAGTATAAACTAGATAGTGCTAAGCACAAAAGCACTCTGAAAAGCACAAAACACAAATGTTCAGCGTGATTCCAAAAAAAGCACAAAATTTTTATGTCTGAAAACACAAAATCAAAATCACAAAACACAAAATACAAAAGCACAGGCAAAAACACAACTTTAGGACATGGACAGTAAAGCACAAAAAACTTGGTGAAAACACAAAGCACAAAACACTAAAACACAAAACACAAAACACGACGTACGAACCGGGCTTTAGTAAAAAGTACAAAAATTTTCAATAAATTAGCCAATAGCATAAAATAGCGCCTAAATAGCGCAAATAGCACCCTCTGGTGCTATAAGCCTCTATTTATAAGCCTACGAAAAAAAAGCGCTTATAGCACTTTGATGCGCCGCTACAGTCTTGCTATATGCGCTATTTTTATATATCGTCAACCATAACACAAACAAAAATTTAAAAATAATTTTAAAATTATTAAGTTTAATTTAAATGAAAGAAATTTGTACTCAAATAAAGACCTAGCTGTAATCTATTGAGGGTCCGTATACTTACTAAAAAGTACAAAAAGTTTCAATAAATCAGCCAATAGCACAAAATAGCGCCTAAATAGCGCAAATAGCACCCTTTGGTGCTATAAGCGCTATTTTTAATTGCGCTTATAGCACTTTGATGCGCTATCGGTGTGCTATATGCTATATTTATACGCTATTTTTTATATTAACGTCCAGAACACAAGCAAAAGTTGTAAAATACTTTCAAAATTCTTTTTGTTTATTCAGGGATCGTATACGTACTAAAAAGTACAAAAAAATTTACAATAAGTTAGCCAATACTAGCATAAAATAGCGTCTAAATAGCGCAAATAGCACCCTAAGGTGCTATAAGCGCTATCCAAGATTAGCATCACTATTTAATGGGAAATTAACACAAACACCAATAGCGTAGCTCAGTTGGTTAAGCATTATGCTAGGAAACTAGCAATGGGTGGTTTAAATCCCCCCTGGCCATTTCTCCGTGAAAGTTTTATCGATATTCAAAAAATAGCACATATACAGCCCCAGCCAAAATAGTGTCCCTTCATCTTCGCGAAGGCAAATATGCGAAGGCCTTTCCCAAATCCGCGAATAATAAATTAGAGCGAAGGCAAAACGGAATTATTTGCAGATAGTGTGTCAAGGCTCAGTCTAGCTACATGCATTGTATGCGTGAAATACGTACGCTACGTGCATTTACGTTTATGTGCATAAGCAGGCTGACCTCTTGACCTTCCTAGCCTCCTCACCTTCGATAGCGCTTAAAGCGCAAGTAGCGCAAATAGCACTCCAAAAAGCGTTATAGCGCAAATTGCGCATATAGCAACTTCGATAGCGCATATAGCGCAAATAGCGCATATATCAAATTCCATAGCGCTTATAGCGCATATAGCGCATAGAAAAAGCGCTATGGCACTAAATGTGCTAATTCGATTTCGCTTACACGCGTTCGTTACCCGCGACCGATAAAGCATGTCGTACGCCGACGAACAGGAAACTTTTTTTGCACAGTACTGTACATACGTATTGTTCCATTTCTTCCGGCAGCAGGAAAGGTTAATTTTGATCGGGACTGTACTTATGACAATTAATTTAATTAATTTAGTGCTTTATTATAATTGTAATTTATTTAGTGCTCGTTAACAAAACATCTAATTTCAGATGGGAAGAACCAAACTGACTCATATGATCCTGCCAAATACACTTCATGTGTATTTACAAGTATGTTTAATTATATAGACGGTATATATAATGCAAGTTTTGAACAAATTTAAAATTTAAAAATTTAATTGAAAATGCAATTTTTTTCATTTCCTCAGATGCGGAAAGTATTCCAGACACGAAAGTTTAGGTGTTGGATAGCTAAAATTGTAAAAAGTTTTAAAAACCTGACATTTTAAAATTTTTTAAAAAAATTGTAAAACTTTTTAAAATGAGCTTTTTGAAGTTCTGAGGGCAAGAGGAGTTCATTGGTGCAAAAACTATTCAACTATTCGGCTCAGTAAATTTCGGACTGGGGGTGGAATAACGGAAAAGACCTGAGTAACAGCTAGGGCAAAAAAGTTAAACTTTAACGTTAACTTGAATGAAAAAAGTTAGGGGTCTTACTTTAACTTTAACTTTAACTCCAAAAAAAAATCAGAGGTCTTACTTTAACTGTAACTTTAACTTAAATTAAAACAACCTTACTTTAACTTTAAATTAAAGTTATTTTAAAAAAAGTTATATAAAAGTCATTGATTTTCGGCTTACTTTAACTTTAACTTAAATTGATGCCTGAGCCTTACTTTAACTGTAACTTTAACTTAAATTGAAGCAATGGCCTTTACTTTAACTTTAACTTATATGAAAATGGTTTGACTTTTTTGCCCTAGACTAACAGCAAGTAGTCGCAGAAGTTGTGCCACTCAAATAAGTGAGTGGTGCAACTATTTTTTGCCAGGCTTTTAGTTAATTAATTAACCGTTCAGCAACATTGCAGGTTCGTGCACTGATCGTTGGTGGACAGCGTCGCAATTATCCAACGATGTTTGTTATCAGAGGTTCGCCGATGTTTACACTAGTGAAGAAGCAGTTGCCGTTTGTGACGTAATGAACGGCAATTTGCCCTGGTTTGCTAATGAACAAGAATGGCTTGATTTCACACAATTGTACGTATATATTGCACTAAAATATATGACGATTATTAGAGTAAACCAAACACAACAAGACAGACTTAGAAAGTCACAAAGGATTTGAGCTAGAGATCGGCCGCTAAGCCAAGTGTCGGCCCCGGGCCAGCCCGGGGCCGCAGCCATTTTCATCGGCCCGGTCGGCCCGGTCAGCCCACCTGCTGTCCGCTGTTTGCCGGGAATCGGCCCGGAACCGGCACGGTCGGCCCGGTGGTCCCTGGTTGGCTTGATCAGTAATAAAGACTGCTAAAGTCCAAGGACGACTGTAGCTCACTAATAATTTACATACAACTGTAACGTTTTGCATTAAAAACACAAAGCTGCCCCTTAAAGTAGCAGTGTTATTCCCCAGCTGTTGCTTTGATAAGATAGCGCGAGCTCTCGGACCTTACACATAATGCGCTGTAGAATGAATTAATGAATAGCAGACGCTGAACGGAAAGCTAAAATATTGAAACTTGTATCAGTCTTGATGTAGGTGGGGTGCACCCCACCAAATAAATCAATAAACTTAAGTCTCAGCTTAGGCGTTTACAAAAAGCTTCAACTGCACTAATCCTCACATTGTTGCAGCGCACTTGAGTCAAATTATAAACTTAAGCCTGAGATACATCAGTATAGTCCACCCGCCGTTGGTTTTAGTTCCCGCTCACAGCACTTGCTTTTAAATACATTCATATTAAACTGAAGACAAAGCTCGCTAGTTGCCGTGAAGACCAGCTGCTCTACGGGGGTTTGTTTGTGACGTCCATTCTGTATGTATAATTTCATTTGATTGGTTCGAGGCTGAAGCTCCACCCCGCGGCCCGGTCAGCCCGGTCGGCCCGGTCAGCCCGGTCGGCCCGGTCGGCCCGGTCGGCCCGGGGCCGGCCCGCTGCCACGCGGCCCCGGGCCGGTGGCGGGCCGCGGGCCGCAGTGCAGCCGGGCCGGGCCATCTGACTGAGCGTCGGCCGGGGGCCGGCCCGGCCCGGTCGGCCCGGTCGGCCCGCGGCCCGCCACCGGCCCCGGCCGATCTCTAATTTGAGCATATTTTCAACATGTTGTGTAAGTGTAGGTTATAGCAAGATGTAGCGTGCAAGTAATTTTATAGACACTGTTACGTGATGCGCCAAGTGCATGGACGAGTGCGCGCAGCGTACGAGTTTATGCAGGCGGTCTTCACGAGCCAGTGCGGAAGGTTGTTGATTGCACACGAAATATAACGTACTTATGACTGTCATGAAATATACAGTGCGATAAGTTAATAACCAAGATGCACGCCTAGGTACAGCAGTGCTATAACTAAATAAATTCTAAGGCACGTATGAATTTAGCAGTGTGCACATAGTCATTAACGTTAGTTATTGCACTATTTTTTAAAGACAGCTACATATGATATAACCAAGAGTACATAATAGCGTCTCACTCTATATTGAAGTAGGTAGAGTGAGACACTCTCCCTTCTGCCTGTGTTCTATCGCAGGCAGATGCGCTCGTCGTTTTCAAGCCACATGTTGACATTCTGTGCAATATGTGGCTGGCCAATCAGAAGCGAGCTCCGCTTCAGTTTGGCTAGACGCCTGAAAATTGTCAAAAAACACATTTAACTTACCAGTGCACATTATAGTCAGCGCATTACTAGCAATAATCCGCTGAAACGGTGATAAAAATGTAGACAAAATATCATTTTTGGCAGAAAAAACAAAAAAAACCTCCCAAACCCGACCGATCATGGCACAACTTAACACTGAAATGGCTGTAATGGCCCCAGTGTGCGGATTAGCGCAGTGAGGCCGCCTGCGCGCTGATTGGAGCACGTGCACAGGCGTTTAGCCAGTCAGAAGCGGAGCTCGCTTCTGATTGGCCAGCCACATGTTGCACAGAATGTCCTCTTGTGGCTTGAAAACGACGAGCGCAACTGCCTGCGCTGGAACATAGGCGGAAGGAAGAGGGAGGGAAGGGCGTCTCACCCATCTTCAATATCGAGTGAGACGCTATGATGTACTCTTGATATAACAAATGAATAGAAGTTAATAAACTGTATGTAAATGAGAAAAGATTATTTCTCAGAAGCTTTTCCAATCCCTTTTTGCTAAAGCAGTAGTATATAGGCCGCATCTGAGGACTCTTTGGGTGGGGAGGATCTGGGTGGGGAGGATCCGCTATCTTTAACGTGTAAAATCCCCCAAATAATCCCCCGCAATCCCCCGACCTGCTTGCTGGCGAATTGGGTGGGGAGGATCCTTAAATTCCGTAAATTTTAAACTACATTTTTAATTTTTTTTAATTTAAATTTTAATTTTTTAATTTAAATTTTTTTAATTTAAATTTTTCTTTAATTTCAATTCATTTATTTTTCAATTTTTAATGTTAATAATTTTTACATGTTTAATTTCTTACTATTTTACAATTTTTAGTTTTGTTTTTTTGTGAATTACGTAATGCGGTTGCAATAAACACGTGTATAGCCTAGGGCGTTTAAATAGATGCCAACTAGTGGCAGAAAACTAGTTGGGCAGCATACTGTAGTATAATACGTATATTTTAGGTAAAATAGCTGTAGCTAAGCTATTACTTGACCCATCAACCCAATCAATAGCTCATTTTGTAGCTTATCATTAGGACTACAAGGCTATATAAAAAACTAAGCGGAATTATTACCTGATAGTTAGCTATAGCTACGTTTAGGTACCTTATTGGAACGGTTAAAAACGTACCGCACATTTTACGGGCATGGAAGATTTCTCAGCAATTATTCAATCGATTTACGTGATCAATACGTGATTACGTAGCCTATCAAGAGTAGTACAAGGTGATATAAAAATCTAAGCTCAATTCATACTCTGTCATTAGTAGTCACTGTTTTAGTACAACCACCTTATTTTTTCAAATATGCTTATGTACTGTGTTTGGTGTAAAAACATACCGCACGCGCATGGACAATTACTTAGCCATTATAGGACCGATCAACCCGATCAATATGTCATTGTGTAGCCTATCAAGAGTACTACAAGGTGATATAATAAGCTTGGCTAAATTCTTCGTTTTTTTTTGGCAGGTATGGCAGGTTTAGTATACTTAGTGGAATTGTTCGGACTCGAGCAATATATCATCATATAGTATAAGTACTACAAGCTGACATAACAACCCAAGCTGAATACCTAGGCTAAGGGTAGATTTACCTATTGCTAAATAGACATATTTTGTAAACCTAATGGTTTGGTAGTCAATGATTAATGGCTAATAGTAGGTAAATTGACAGAAACCTAGGATGACTCATGGCGTCGGTCTGTGTGACGTCATCGTGAATGATTAATGGCTAATAGTATTGACACATTCCTAAGATGACTCATAGCATCCGTGACGTAGGGGGGCACAGTTCTTAAAAATTGGCTACCTAGTTAGCTGTCCTAAGGTATTATACAGGGGGTACTGTGCTTAAGTGAACTTAAGGTAGTAATAGCAGCAATAAAATTATTACCTAGCCCTTCCTTGGTAGTTACCTGGCCCCTCCTTGGCAAAAT
>JASANF010016483.1:0-10862 GCA_030248245.1 Trissonchulus sp. WLG1_4 | reverse complement strand
TACATCATGTTCAAACTAGTTCAAAAATTGTTAAGTGCCGTAGATTTTCAAATTATTTTTTGTAATTAATTTTGGACGCTTTCAATACATCCTGCTTCTCAGTCATCGAATGCTCCGTCCATCCGACTTGCCTGTGTTTTTATATCTTTGCTTCTACTTTTGAATATGTTATACACCATGCTTTTGTCAGTTATTTTGTGTGTATATATTATATATATATATAATATATATGTGTATATATATATATATATATATATATATATATATATACTTGTTTTTTTATATTTTTATAATCATGATTGTAACGTTTTTTTTGGTTACATAGCAAAATATAATTTTGGCCAAATAGTCTTTTAGTTTCCTTTCAGCTCAAAATTGCGTAATGTTCAAAATTCCATAGCACCATTTACGGTTTTTTTCAAAAAAATTGTGCAAAATTTAAATTTAGTCTGTAAAATTTTATTTTTTGTGCAAACTGTAAATTGTGTTTTTTTGCCACTATAATAGTTATTATACATATATATTATATATGTATAATAACGGCCTCATTAGGCAAAAATGATTTTGCAAACGCAAAATTGGGATTTAAACTACTGTTTTTCTGAATATGTTCTCGAAAAAACCGGAAACCCTATGCGGGGAAAAAACTACGCGGAAAAAAACTATATATCACTCTTGTTGATGAGTATATATTCTCATTGTTGATAATTAATATACTACCTAAAAATGTTTTATGTTTTCACAATGAAACTTTTCAAAAATTTTGTATTTTTGGCAGAATACTTTCTGCCAAAATATGCATTTTTCCTAGTATTTTCAAAATATATTTTTGTGTTTTTACAAAACAGCGGCAATATATCTTGTGTTCTCACTCTCCATAGGCATATCAAAATTCAAATATTGCAAAAAATGCCAAATTTTGGCGAAAAACCAAACTTTTTTTTTTTGGGCGTGGCACACGACCAAAAATTGACAAAAACGAACTCTGCCAAATAAACGGTTGTACTAAATATTGTTCTCAGACGAATGAATTTTAGTAGCAACAATGGGTGAGTTTAGCAAAAATCTGTGCTATTTTTTTTTCCGTATATAATTTGACCAGTCATATTTTTTCACAGTTTTTTTGAGTTCCTAGAAGTATAGGAGGAAGGGTACTCTTGAAAAATGCAAGCGTCGGTCAAAAATTTTCGCGGAAAATTATGGACAAATCAAAATTTGGGAAAATTTCACTTTGGAATTTTTCACATGCAAAATTTTCAAATTTTATAAAAAATGGCCATACTTAATCCTGCACAGAAATTGGTGGTAAATCAAAAACCTTCCACCACACCTCAAAAGTCCTACCTGTTTTTGGTGAGGTTCGGCCAGGAAGCACTAGGGTTTTTTGTAGGTTTTGTACTTATACTTATTATTGTTTCTAATTGCATTTCGCAAAAAAAAAAATTTCTGATATGTTCCATGGAAATTATCGCAGTACGCCTTTTCGGTCTCAGTAATTTTTTATGCGTGTTAAAAAATGCCTTCATACTCAGAAAAAATCGAAAAGCTCATTCCTCCTGACTTTTTCGGGTACGCCACGATACGTACGACCTCTAGAGGGAAACGCGTATATCCACCTATAGGCGAAAACATTTACAGTTTGCACAGAAAATAAATTTTGCACACTAAAATTATCACACAAAATTTTTTTGAAAAAAAACCCGATATATATATATATATATATCAGGGTTTTTTTTTCAAAAAATTTTGTGTGCATAATTGTGCAAAATTTTAATTTTAGTGTGCAAAATTTTATTTTTCTGTGCAAACTGTAAATGTGTTTTCTTCGCCTATATAGAAGCAAATATACGCGTTTTTATACCTCTAGAGGTCGTACGTATCAGTGGCGTACCCAGAAAAAAAAGTCCGGGGAGGGAATGACTTTTCAATTTTTTGTAATGGGTGAAAAGGCATTTTTTAGCAATTTTAACACGCATAAAACGCCTTCAAACGCAAGATTACTAAACCAAAAAGGTGTAGGGGTCTGGGGGCTGCTAGCTCCCAATAAAAATTGGCGAGTTTTTCCAATTTTTAGGCCCAATTCGGTCAACTGGAGACGTATATATCAGAAATTTTTTCCGATAGAAAAATTCAAAACAAAAGATAGTAAGTATAGTGGTGCGGGAAAAAAACCCTACGCGTTTTGCGGGGAAAAAACCCTAGTGCTTCCTGGCCGAACCTCACGACATAGGACCTTTTTGAGTATGCAGGTGGAAAGCGCATCCCAAACTGACTTACCACACCAATTTCTGTGCAGATTTGAGGCCTGTAGCATTTTTTATAAAATTTGAAAATTTTGCATGTTGAAAAATTCCAAAGTGACAAAATTTTCCAAATTTTTGACTTGTCATAATTTTTCACAAAAACACTTTTGACCAACGCCGTTTGCATTTTTCAAGAGAGTTACCTTTCCTCTATACTTCTGAAGCTCGAAAACTGTGAAAAACGTTGTGGTTGACCTGTGACTGGTCAAAGTTTGTGCGGGAAAAAAACCCTATTTTGTTTGGCGGCATTTTTTTGCTAAACTCACCCATTGTTGCTACTAAAGTTAGTTCATCTGGGCTAACAACATGCTTAGAGTTCATTACAACCGTTTATTTGGCCGCAAAACGTCGTTTTTTGTCATTTTGGGTCATATCCCGACACCCCTTACGAAACCTGTTTTGGTGATGTTTCACCAAAATTTGGCATTTTTTGCAATATTTAGGTTTTGGCTGCTGCGTACCACTTAAATCCAAAAATGATAGACGCGGGCGGTGTTTGTCCGCTGTTTCTAACATAATAAGCGCAAAAATCTGTTTTTAATTGCTTTTAAATAAGGAAAAATGCATATTTGGGCAGAAGTCATTTCTGCCAAAAAAGGTCGATTTTTGAAGAATCATTGTGAGTCACATGGATGTCGGAGAAACGGTTTTTTTAGTCCATACTGCAGCCTAAGACTTGTAGAACACGATGAAATTGTGTTTATACTCCCTGCTAATAGAACAACCAGAAAAAGTGATAGGGTTTTTTTCCCCGCATTAGGGTTTTTTTCCCCGCATAGGGTTTTTTTCCCCGGAGGTTTCGAGACTCATTACTCAGAAACGTGAGTAGTTACAATCCAATTTTGCGTTTGCAAAAATGCGTTTTTTGCCTAATAGTTATTATACATATATAATATATATGTATAATAACTATTATATAGGCAAAAAACGCATTTTACAGTTTGCACAAAAAAATAAAATTTTACAGACTAAAATTAAATTTTGCACAATTATGCACACAAATTTTTTTGAAAAAAACCCTGATGGTGCTATGGAGGAAACATTACGCAATTTTTAACTAAAAGGAAACTAAAAGATTCTTTGGCCAACTTATCAAAATTTGCTATGTAACCAAAAAACTAAACTTTAGCATACAATCATGATTATAAAAATATAAAAAAACAAGTATATATATATATATATATATATATATATATATATATATATATATATATATATATATATAATATATACACACAAATAACTGACAAAAGCATGGTGTATAACAGTATTATATAAAGAAAGTAGAAGTAACAAAGATATAAAAACACAGGCAAGATAATCAGAATAGAATAAAACAGAGCATTCAATAGACTGGGAGCAGGATGTATTGAAAACATCCAAAATTAGTTCAAAATGTGTTCAAAACATTTTGGACTCGTTTTGAACGAAATTTGAACGTCCAAAACCAGTTCAAAATCTGCACGCTGGCTGCCGAGTTTGTTCAAAACGAGTTCAAAATCTTTTGAACTGGTTTTGAACAAAACGGGCACGTTCAAAACTAGTCCAAAATTGTCAGCGTTTTGGACTACTTTTGGACTAGTTTTGAACAAATGGTTTTCCTGTGTAAAACTGCGAAAAAGATAGTACTGCGATTTAGTATTAAAACTGCGAAGACAGTGGCGGATCCCGGGGGGGGGCGGGGGCCCCGGGCCCCCCCTTTGGGTCTGCCCCCCCCCCCCCTTGGGCAAAGAGGACCCCCTCAAAAATTTTTCCGATACGTTCCCAATTCATCAAATTTAACCCAAATATTCAAAAAAATTCCTGGGGGCTGTCGCCCCCAGGCCCCCAGAACTTTTTACCGTAGTTCTCATTGTTATTATCTGTCGTAAAGGTTCATGCATATGGCTGC
The DNA here is from genome assembly GCA_030248245.1 of Trissonchulus sp. WLG1_4. NCBI lineage: Eukaryota > Metazoa > Nematoda > Enoplea > Enoplida > Ironidae > Trissonchulus > Trissonchulus sp. WLG1_4. Next base: position 6,668 of record JASANF010016483.1, on the reverse strand, counting down.
ATTGTCGCCCCAGGCCCCTGCTACTACATTCAATGATTATATGATTATATGATTATATTCAATGATTCAATTGATACTGCTACATTCAATTTGATACCGCGCACCTTGCTAAATTACTATATAACCATGAAAGTAAGAATTTACAATTTTTGAAGTACGTGCAAATTCTCGGAGCGCCACCTTAAGGTGGCACTCCTGAAATGTGGGTTTTGGCCATTGCTTTGAAAACGCGCAAAAATAAACATGCATCGTAAGAACAAAAGTTGATCAGAAGTGAATTTCCTTCAATTTTATGTACATATCACATAAAAAATTTTTTGAACATTTTTGAGCAAATTTCGTCAAGAAAAATAGATTTTCACGGAAATGCCTTCACAAGCCAGTGCATTTACACGTATGTAATGAATTTGAAAGGCTGAAAAACACTAGCAGTTGTGTTTTACTGAAACGTAATTAAAAATTTTTGGTTTTTTATTGAGTGTGGTATAATTTTTTTGTCAACTAAAGCAATACTTTCTGCATGAGACAGAAATATAGTGCGTGTGAACACAAACGCCAATTTTCGGCTTGCGATTTTAAAAAATTGGCTAAACGAAAAAAGTTAAAATTTGGCACATAAATGCACCTTGGCATCTTCGAGCGGTCGCAAAATTTGATTTTGGGCAAATCGATAGTATCTAAGAAATTTAGCCAAATTTATGTTTTTCAAAAATCGCGATTTTAGTGTTTTTCGATATATCAATCATATTCATCAAAAATGACTTTTTGCGACCGCTCGATGACGTTGATGTGAGTAAAATTAGCTATTGATTGTGCAACAGCTACTTACTTGCGAAGAGAAATCGCAAGCCGAAATTCCACTCACGTTTGGTCTACAGTGAATGCTAGTTTGTATCAATAAACTTCATTTTTTGTATTTATGCATACTTTAACACCAGCTTGCCATTGTGTATCTAAAATAGGCCCCAAACTGCCGTTTTTTGAAAAGTCACCTTTCAGGAGCGCCACCTTAGGCGCTCCTGAAATGTGACTTTTCAAAAAACGGCAGTTTGGGGCCTATTTTAGATACACAATGGCAAGCTGGTGTAAAAGTATGCCTAAATACAAAAAATGAAGTTGATTGATACAAAGTAGCATTCACTGTAGACCAAACGTGAGTGGTATTTCGGCTTGCGATTTCTTGACCCATTTTGCTCGCCTCAACGTGATCGAGCGGTCGCAAAAAGTCATTTTTGCTGAATATGGTTGATATATCGAAAAACACTAAAATCGCGATTTTTGAAAACCATAAATTTGGCTAAATTTTTTAGATACTATCGATTTGCCAAAAATCAAATTTTGCGACCGCTCGAAGATAACAAGGTGCATTTATGTACCAAATTTTAAATTTTTTCGTTGAGCCAATTTTTTTAAATCGCAAGCCGAAAATTTGCGTTTGTATTCACACGCACTATATTTCTGTCTCATGCAGAAAGTATTGCGTTAGTTCACAAAAATTTATACCACACTCAATAAAACACCAAATATTTTAATTACGTTTCAGTAAAACACTACTGCTAGTGTTTTTCAGCCTTTCAAATTCATTACATACGTGTAAATGCACTGGCTTGTGAAGGCATTTCCGTGAAAATCTATTTTTCTTGACGAAATTTCCTCAAAAATGTTCAAAAAAATTTTATATGATATTTACATCAAATTGAAGGAAATTCACTTCTGGTTCTGATCAACTTTTGTTCTTACGATGCATGTTTATTTTTGTGCGTTTTCAAAATAATGGTCAAAACCCACATTTCAGGAGTGCCACCTTAAGGTGGTACTAACGAATGTGCAGTGTTTTTTAACAGCCTGGTATTCAATAAATGATTAACATAAAAGCACATTCTTTATACCGTTCGAAAGCGCTACTTTTCTTCTATATTTATGCAAAGTTTCATTGCACAACTATAAATATGATTTGTATGGCACGTGTTAAAAGTGGACCAATTTGGCATTTTTGAGCACTTTCAAATCTGGCCACTTTTTGAAGAGTTTAAACAATAAAAACATGCGAAAAATGGAATAAATATTTAAAAATAAATTATCTAGACCCAAAATGCACGATTTCATGATTTGTCAAATATTAAACGAAATATAAGCTTTCAAAGTCAAAAGTGTCTATTCACACGCAACTTTCAGGTTCTATATCTACGCAAAAATAAAAGCAATTTAAAAAATTTTCATTTTGGGTCTAGAAAATTTGCAAAAGTTTATTCGTGTTCATTTTTGTGTTTTTGAGTTTTGCATGCGCTTAGAAAAGTGGCCAGAACTGTTAAATTTCTATTCTCCTGTTGTGTAGTTTGGCTTGTTCGCTTGGCTTGCTCCTAAAAATTTTTCACATGATCCCGCTAACTTCATTCGTCATTATAAAAATACAATTTAATTCATTGCTGACTTTATTCTCGAGAAAATGTCGTTTAAATTAACTAAATTTTTTCAAAAGTTAAAAAAACTGCATATTCGTTAGTACCACCTTAAGGCCGTGTTTACATTGAGCTTTTTTTCAGCTGCTCGAGCAGCTGAAAAAAGCTGCAGCTTTTTTCTGCTGCTCGAGCAGCTGGAAAAAAGCTGGAGCAGCTGGAAAAAAGCTGGAGCAGCTGAAAAAATGCGGATAAGTATGGCGGTCACTATAGACTAGCTGCTCCGTTGTCATGACAACGCTGCAGTTCCAGCTTTTTTTCAGCTGCTCCAGCTTTTTTTCGCCGTTTGCGGCTTTTTTGCAGCTGCTCGAGCAGCTGATAAAAAGCCGGAAATGGCGAAAAAAAGCTGCAGCTTTTTTTCAGCTGCTCGAGCAGCTGAAAAAAAGCTCAATGTAAACACGGCCTAAGGTGGCACTCCTGAAATGTGGGTTTTGGCCATTATTTTAAAAACGCGCAAAAATAAACATGCATCGTAAGAACAAAAGTTGATCAGAACCAGAAGTGAATTTCCTTCAATTTGATGTAAATATCATATAAAATTTTTTGAAAAATTGTGAGCCAATTTCAGCAAGAAAAATAGATTTTCACGGAAATGCCTTCACAAGCCAGTGCATTTACACGTATGTAATGAATTTGAAAGGCTGATAAACACTAGCAGCTGCGTTTTACTGAAACATTCTTAAAAATGTTCGATGTTTTATTGGCCCGTATTCACATACTAAGTGTAACGCTTAAACTTAGTGTTTACACTTAGTGTTAGCGCTTATAAGCGCTAAGTGTTATTCACATACTTAGTGTTTATTTAAGCGCTTAGCAAACACTAACGCTTAACTTAGCGTTTCAATTTTGTATTCACATACTTAAAATTTAGTGTTTGGCTTAGAATTAAGCGCTTAAGTTTAGGGACCTCGGGAGCTCCCTAAGCGCTAAGCGCTTAGTTAGTGGATGGTGTGGGGAAGGGGTAGGGAGAGTGGGGGAGGTTTTTGGCCGCCATGGGAAGGAAGGGCATGCAATTTAGGATATATTAGTGAGATTTTCCGACCAATTCGATCCATTTTGCTCGTTTAATCGCCAAAAATAAAAAATGCACTTTGTTGTCCAAATTCGTTTTTTTACATTTTTGAGTAGAGCATCTTAATCGAAGTATTTTTTCTTCAAGAACTTCTATTTGAAAATTTATATTTTTCACGATATGCCCCCTGAAACATGTAGAGCTGATTTTGCATTTTTCAGGAGTCCACCTGCTGAAAACATTTTTTACAAATGTATAGTTTGAGAAAAATATATTATATTCAATATTATATTCAATGAATGAAAAATGAAGGTTCGTTTTTCTTTTGATTTCAAAATAAGTGTCTAAATTTTTCAGAATTTATCATTATTGCTGTGAGTACTTTACAGGTGACGCACAGTTTCACAGTTCCAACAGCCATTACTCCACAACCACTCAAGCAATTTGCACTAAAATTTGTGAGCATAAACTAGAGTATAAGAGCTTTTACTTTGTGTAAAGAATCTGAACAAAAAGTTTTTTAATTGTGACGAAATTATCGAATGTGAATAGGTTTTTAAAACGTCATTTTTCCGACTTTGCGACTTCACTGCTAACTGTATGGTGCATCAATTTTTCTGAAACTTGGCAAAAATATTTGCTTTAAAACATATTTTTAGAATATATAAAAAACAATGACCTATCTTTTTTTGAAAAAGTTTTGTAGTCGCGCAAAATCGACTGCTTTCGCGACACTACCCCCTTAACTATTCTTTGTTATTATTTTTCGTCAAAGCCAATGCATCTCTACACGAGTATATGCTACATTTACTTGTGTAATACACTGTCTGATATCACGTTACCATTTCTTTTGTTTTAATTTTTGTCGGAAAAAACTTCTGATACATCTCCAGTTGACCAAAATTGGCCTAAAAATTGGAAAATTGTCAAATTTTTCTGAAGGGCTGCCGCCCCCAGGCCCAGATCCTGCAACCGTGTGATTTAGTTATCTTGCGTTTGTAAGGTGTTTGTAAGTGTTTAAAATGCATTCAAAGTGCATTCTAACCCATTACAAAAAATTGTAAAATCAAAATTCTAAAAAAAGTAGCTTCTACTGGGGGCTGTCGCCCCCAGACCCACAGGAAAACCAAAATACAGAATTTCGACTACTTTTTAGTCGAAAATAAGGCGCCTAATTTTCGACTATTTTTAAAAAAGGCGAAAATTAGACGAAAATAAGGCGTCTAAATAACGTCTATTTTACGACTATTTTCAATCGTAACAAAAGTAGGCGAAAAGTAGTCGAAAAATAGGCGTCTAAATAACGTCTATTTTTTAAAATCGGCACCGTAATGTTTCACCAGCAGTATATAAGAGTCATTAAAAAACACTTTTTATCGCTTCTTAGAGCTAATTTGCTCAGCTCAGATCAAAGTGTTACTATCAGGCCAAACGGCTAGATGCTTACCATCCTGCAGCACTGTTTTTGTAAGTACTACGTAGTTAGATTAGATAGGAGTAAGCTAGTTAGAAAGTAGAGTAAGATACTGTAGCCTACGATAAAGTGTCAACAAACAACAAAAACAAAAATTTTATTCAGAGAAATACGCCAGATTATTGGATTACAGTTTAATTTTTAATATAACAATTCAGACTTTCAGTAACTATAACTAAAACAAAGAGGAAATGCGAGAAAACATGAAAACAAAAATTAGCTTAGTTGAAACACATATAATATATACGTTACAAAAGGTATCTCGTATCAAGCAATTCTAGAGAATTTAAGTTCTTTTATAAAAATATCTAAATTATTAGCTGAGACAGTATATTCTGATAAGCTGTTCCAAACTTTAATACCTCTTAAAGATAAAAAGTGCTTGCGCCATAGCGTTGAAAATTTTGGTAGAAGTAGTCTCTTTGAATGACCTCTAGTCTTTGAATTACCAACCAATTCAAAAAAGTCTCGTGAATTTAGAATAGTATACGAATTGAGGATCTTGTAAGTCATAACCAAATCTCTACAGGTGCGTCTTTTTTGTAAGCTTTCAAGTTTTAACAATTTACAACGTTTATCATAAGAAGCACCCATACATATGGGCACCGATCGCGTAAAAAATCTTTGAACTTTTTCCAACTTCTCAATTTCTCCCAAATATGAAGGACTCCAAACTTCACTAGCATATTCCAACGTGGGCAGAACATATGTCTTGTATAGGCCGGTTAGTATAATGGGATCTTTAGAAACCACTCCGCGCTTCAATAAATTTAGTTGCCTTGTGGTTTTTTTAATAACGGTCGAAATATGCAGTGAAAATTTTAGATTATCTTGAACAATAACCCCTAAATCTTTACAGTTAGAAACTTGAGTAAGAGCCGATCTATTTAAGGGGGCGCTCCGGGAATCGGGGGTTACATCGAAAATTGGCAAAAAAATCGGCAAATGTCAAACTTTACTATATTATATGTAGTATGGCACAAAGGAACACTGGAGGCAAAATTTCAAATCACGTGATCATGTCACGTGACTCCCAGAGCACCAAACGTGAGTGAATTTTTGGCAAACGATAACTCTGCTTATACTTTGCGTATAGTCACACTTTATATACCAAAATGTAGCTTATATGCTTCTCTAGTTGAACAATATTTTGGTTTTTAACATTTATGTCAGGTTTGGATAAAAAATGTCATTATGTGTTTTCGAAGTCGAACTCAGAGCAATAAAATTCATATAAAAAAATTTCTAAGGTTTATTTTAAAAAACTAAAAGATTGTTCAACTGCGCAGAGCTTAAGGCTATAATTGTGCAAAATTTTGTAGAAAAATATTTTATCAGCATTTTATAATCGAATGCCGAAAAAATGGTTTTGTATTCACACAGCCTATATTTGAGTCTGCTGCTTCCGAAAATTGTTTCTTGTGCGATTTTTTTGCACAGAACGCAATAAAATTGTTTTAATTTTTCATTACGACTAATAAATTCTACGTATCGTCTGTTTGCAAAACCTCAAAAAGCGTTGATGCACTGGCTTACTTGCTGAATTTGTGTAAAAGTCGAATAAAATTAGTAAATTGTCCAATTTTTTTCAAATTTTTTGCTATGGAGATATGCACCTCAAAACATCAGAAATAGTATTTTGGGCAACTTTCCTTCAAAAATAATAGGTCATTTTGGCTGTTTTTAAAAAATACGGCCCAAATCCTTGATTCCCGGAGCGCCCCCT